>JAKCPI010022753.1:0-15159 GCA_023213315.1 Euborellia annulipes
CTATTTTCAAATCACAGTGGATGCCAATTTGATTTATCTTAAAAAAAAGATGATTTTTGGATCATCAAGTTCTAACTTTACAATGAACACAACACCTGTCTATTATGTTAGATTATATGACATTCAATGTATACAATACTAATATAAGGAATATTACCACGTGTTTTCGATATTCTCGATACCCTTATCTTTAAAAATGTATATCATATTTTTCGAACAGGGGAAACAAGAGAAACAAGCCCTATCTTAAATATTTTTTACCTATTATCACAAGATCCTGCTGCATCTAAAACTTCGTTTCCATGGCCTGCATACGTTTTCAGGACTAAACCACGATGGGGGTTCCAGAGTTTAAGCTTTCGATCGGCGCCGCAGTGCTGAAGCTATACTTCCCACCGAACTGAACACCAGATTCAGCTCAATGACTATCTGGAGCTTTAGATATTAAAGATATATGCAAATCAACTTCGAGAGATATGGTGAGTCACTTTAAAGTTTCTTAATGCATGTTCAAATTTCATAAATCACAATTTTAGCTTAAATTTTAAATGAAAATAAGATACTCCACGTCTTTTCAAGTTAAATTTGTAATATAAAATTAAAAAAGAATTAAAATAAATTCTTACCATTAAAACGAACCGCTCTGATCACTCCTTGTTTACAATCAATTAATTTTAATGTGTGATAATTCATTTTTATTTTGAAAAAATTCCAAAAGCTCAATATGCCAAAGATATTTAAAAACTATTCAAAAGGATTGCAAATTTGATTTGAAATTTACATTTTAAAAATGGATCAAATGGAATATAATAGAAATGTTTAGAACTTATGTATCAATTTGAATAGATAATCAATATGTTGATCTACATTAGTTGAATGCATGGTTGAATGTTATTTTATTTGACATTCCTCACTTTTTAATACTTTTAAAAATAACCAGTGTAGCCAACATTGAAAGTTTATTTCTTGAATCAAGGTTGGCTCGATCTGGGTTCGGGCGAATTCGTTTTTTTTCGGCTTCTGAGTTCTGACGTCAATGGCGGCTCCTTGCTATTGAACCTAATGTGGCTATTTACAATTCTTCATGGGCGAAACTAGGGGGTGCCCCCCCCCCACAGTAAGCTTCTTGCCCCAAGGAAAATTGAAAAAATATGGAGCTTTCCAGGCCCACCGGAGGATAGCTGGTCCCATGGCCCCCAGCCAAATTTCTAGTTACGCCCATGATATTAAATTAAATATTTTTTAATTTACATTTAAATATCACTTATTTGATGTTAATTAAGGATAAATTAGATAAAATGGATACATAAAATATAGAAATATGCAGGGGTTTATATACAAAAAATCGTTTAACCACAAAATAGAGCCAAACTAGAGGAGTTTCTCGGGAGAGAGGGTCCATCTGGGGTGACTGGTCGCACAACACAAAATTTTTTCTTTCTTTCGGAAATTTAAAGGTGCATTCTTTACCAGGGCCGTAACGAGGGCGTGGCAAAACATGCGCCCACCACGGGCGCAACTGGGCTGGGGGCGCAAAACAAAGGGGACCGACCTAGTTGTGAGCTGCACGAGGTTTTTATTTACCAACATTTTAATCAGTGAGGTGCTACGGGGAAGAGGGTAAATGGCCTCCGACAATTATATCAGCCCCATCCTCTGCCGTAGCGCCTCACTGATTATATTGGTGGTAAATAAAAATCTCGTGCAGCTCACAACTTGGAGAGGGGGCAATTTAGAATTTGAAATATCATTTTATATATTTTACAAAAATAAAAAAAAAAGTGCAGGAGGTGGATTTGAACTCGCGAAGTTTGGTTACGTGGGAATGAAAAAAAAATTGATGTCAGTTTAGCCACTTGACCCATACTTAACTTAAATTTGAAAAGGGAAAATAAGCCATATGAGAAACATGAAATAAAAGTAGTATTAAAAAAATTTTAATATTCCACATATGATATAGCATTTTTCATTACTTTTTATGCTGATTAATAATTTATAATCAAAACTTTAAAGGCATGCCTAGTTTTCAAATAATTCAATGGACAAACGTCAGATTGTTTATGTCTTAATGTAATTAAACCAAAAACTCTATCTAATATATGATACATGTCATTAATTCTTGAATTTCCCCTGATTCCAGAGAACTAAAGCCCTTTTAATTATATGATCTAATTTGGGAGTTATTGGCGATCAAAGTTAAGCTTATTTTCGACCTTAATGACATCATACACTCAATTCTATATATTTTCGAAAAAGCTTATTTAGCATTGTCTGATTAAAACCAAATTTTTACCAGAGATTTATAATTAAAAAATAAGTTTTTTTCTAAAGTTTCATTGAGATTGGTAAAGAAATAAATAAAATATTCACTATTTTGTAAATTAAGTTTTAGAATTCGGGATCCCGGATTGGTAAAGAGAGCGATCTATGAACCGTGTCTAGGCTTGATCTGAGATCCCAAATTCTAAAAGTCAATTTACAAAATAGTCAATATTTTATTTATTTCTTTACCAATCTCAATGAAACTTTAGAAAAAACTTATTTTTTAATTATAAATCTCTGGTAAAAATTTGGTTTTAATCAGACAATGTTAAATAAGCTTTTTCGAAAATATATAGAATTGAGTGTTGTCATTAAGGTCGAAAATAAGCTTAACTTTGATCGCCAATAACTCCCAAATTAGATCATATAATTAAAAGATGTTTAGTTATTTGGAATCAGGAGGAATTCAAGAATTAAAGACATGTATCATATGTTAGATAGAGTTTTTGGTTTAATTACATTAAGGCATTCACAATGTGACGTTTGTCCATTGAATAATTTGAAAACTATGCATCCAATTGCAATTTTTATTATAAATTATTAATCTGCATAAAACGTACTAAAAAATGATGTATCATATGTGTAATATTAATTATTTTTTTAATACGTCTTTTATTTCATATTTCTTATATGGCTTATATTTTCTTTACTAAAATAACAAAAGTGTGGCTCAGGCGGTTAATTCGTCCACAAGCATCATAAGTTTTTTTCCATTCTCACGTAACCAAACTTCGCGAGTTCAAATCCACCTCCTGCACTTTTTTTTTTAAATCATATTATCAATTTCCTTTTATTTTTTAATGCTAACTTATAATTTCATTTATCTGTCATTATAACGAGAGAAAGGATTTGTGGAATATAAATTTTAGTAACCATATGTTTAGGGAATTTTGACAAATTTTTAAATAACTTTTTTTATTTATGTTGGCACGAAGGCCACAATTTTAACATTAATCTGTGGCAGCTTGAAACATGTTATCAGAGCCAGAGAGATGATTTCAACAAATCAGGGAGGAATTTCATCTAAAATTTGACAGCGCCACAATGGATTTCAATTCCTCCCATAGAAGTTGCCATAGCCAAGGGAGCACAATAACTTTAAAAGGTGGAACTTAGAAAAAAAAGTTAGGAAACACTGGATTATGGGAGAGGGGGCGCAAGTTAGACACTTGCCACAGGCGCTTCATACTCTTGTTACGGCACTGTTCTTTACTTGTTTACCAGAATATATATACAAATCAAATTTTTACGAATTAATTTATATTAAAAATAAAAATTTAATCGACAAAAAAAAATTTTTTCTCAAATCTCGGGAGGGGGGGATAAATACGCCCTTTAACCCCTCTTGTATAAAATTAAACAATTAATTTAATTAAATATATTTTGGCTCTATTTATAAGTAAATTACAAGAAAAAGTTGAAATGACGCCACTGAATTTTAATCAAAATCATTGGAGAAAATAGTAATAAAGTGAAAAAGTGCATCAGTAAAGTACTAGTACTTTTTGGCAGATTTTGTTTAAAAGCTTCGTGTCACGTCCCATGGGGTGTCTAATTTAAATACAAAATTTCAACCTCTTAGCGCAATTCCTTCAAGCTTCAAATTGAACATAGACAGACTCTGATGAGAAAACTAGTTTTTTTGGATTCAGGGAACCTCAAAAAGTGACATGGGACGTGACACGAAGCTTTTAAACAAAATTGACCAAAGAGTACTAGTACTTTACTGATGCACTTTTTTCCATTTTCTCCAATAATTTTGATTAAAAATCAGGCGCGAGTTCAGTAAAATCTCTAACAAACTGAGTGATATATATATATATCTTTTATTTTTCAAATCCACCAAGGTAAACTAAGCTTGTGGATTAAGATTCCTTTTCTTTAAAAGTCTGATTCAAGACACATATTGAATATTATTATCTATTCAAATGAAATTGTCTTAAAAACTTATGTAGAGCTCAAAGTTGATCTGGCTTGCTTGCTGTTGAGCAACAGTTTGGCTTTTTTTTTTTTTTTTTTTTTTTTTTCTAAAAAAAACATTCACACTTTTTTCTCATTCACACTCACACTCACACACACATTCATACAGTCTTTTCGGCACTCAGGCCATATAAGACTTTTTACGATATCCGTTATTAAATTATTTATCTATTAGGGTCCGCTTTCTTTTTCTTCTCCCTCTCCCCCCCCCCAGTTTGGCTTGAAATTATAGCATAAAGGTACCAAATTGAATGTTGAAACATGAAAATTTAATTTTTATAAATAAAACAAAGTACCTAGAAAGGAATAGGAATGAAATGGTTATTTTTATATAAATTAAACAAAAATTTAATTACAAATAAACATTTCTTTAATTACAACAATGAATTATTCTTTGCTTTATTTCAAAACTACCACAAGTCTACCTCTTTTGTTCTAAATGTTTTTCCATTTCGAATACTTGATTGGCATACATTTCAGCTTCCTCTAATTTCGTTCGATGTTGATATGGCTTATAATAAGCAATCAAGAGGTAACTGCTAGCTGCCATACCAACCGCTACTAAAAGCCATTTTGGTCTAAAGGCCATCTAAAATATTTATACTTTTTATTATAAAATATTCAATAATTTGTATATTTTTATTTAAGAAATACTTATTAATCCTTGTTTTCAATTTTAACTTTTTCTGAATTCTTCTCTTTCAAATTTTCAAATATTGGTTTCCAAATATAAATTCCTGCAATAATTCCTATTATAGTAACGCCAAATATTTCCTTATTAGATATTCCTCTTGGTCTATATATTCTCATTTTTATAAAATCTTTATAAATTCTCCATTTAGATTTTGGAATTATTCTGAAAGATGTCTAAAATTTAAAATGTTAAATTAATAATCTCAGTTAAGGTTAGTTAGTGAGAGAATAGAGTTGTGTAACAGCCAGGGGGTTTTATACACGATTTTGCAGTTTTATACAAAAATTGCGGATAAAACTTGTATAAAACGTATAAAATGTATTAAACGTATAAAATGTATAAAACTTGGATGCGCATGAGCAAACCCGACGAGAAAGGAAGTTCAAATAAAATTTCATTTTTCAATTATTAACATTTTGATTATATTATTCACTAATTAAAAAGCAAACAACATCGTCAATGCTTTAGAACATTATAAAATATGAAAAGTTTTTAAGCTGTTTTTTCAGGGGGAAGGGGTTGGTTTTTTACAGTTTTATATCTTTTATACATCGGCCTAGTTTTATCCGCAATAGTTTTATACATGTATAAAACCGTGTATTATACTCGGCGGGATAAAACTTGCCAACTCTGGTAACAGCACAACATAATAAAAAAATATTTTTAATAAATAAAAAACTTTAATTTGAAAATTCTAAATAACTTGCTAATATAAAAAAGCTAAATAAAAAATTACAAGGGGCTGGGAGGGGCAAGAAAAATTTATAATCCAAGATTTATTAGAGATTTTATTGTTAAAATATATATAGGTTGGTAATGAGCTCTAACCGCCTTCATTCTACGCGCCATCTCCCCCACTACTTTTTGAATCTCCCCTTGCTCATTTTAAAGGAGATAGGGAAGAGTCTTTATCGCGCCATTCATTCACTACATATTCGCGTTTTTTATTAAAAGTTTTTTTTTTATTTTGTGATTATTAGTGCTCATCAGTGTTTTAATTAGTGCTTTTGGATAATGGATTATTAATTTTAATGGTCCACATCTTTCTTCGTCCTAGTCTCACACTGCTGGGTCGACTCAGGATTATTATTAATGGTATTTATAATATAACTCACTCTCTCTATTCCCTGTAAAATTGTGTATCTTACAATTTTCTACCATATATATTTGTATTTGATAAAAAAAATCTTATTCTTTTATTAAATAAATGTCATATCATTTTAACAATTCGTTATTAAAATATATTTCTAAGAATATCCATTTTACTTGGAACCAAGGTATTCTTGGAACTTGATTGTCTCGTTCATAAGAGAATCAAATCATACAACAGCAAGCTTGTTATTTAGTTCGAACTCTCGCCGCTTGGTGTGTTTCAATCTGAGATGATATCAAATTGTCCAAATTGCCTTTCCTATTTTTAATACTCCACAATGTATTATTCATATTTTTTTTAAAATGAATTTGTTTTATAATATATTGAAAGGTATATTTTAATTTTGTTTGTTTTTTGTTAGGAGATTATAATTGGATAAAATTAATAGGTGATGATTAGAAATCTAATTTTCGTATTATTTTTCTACACCAAATTTATCTAATATAATTTTTAAGTTTTTTCAATGGATTGGTGCAATTAAAATTAATTTCTTGGAATAGAAGATTTATTGCATTTATTTTTCACCTTGGTCAAAAATAAATGCAATAAATCTTCCATTCCAAGAAAACAATATTTAAGTAAAAAATAAAACAAGTATGAGCAGTATGGCAGCCAGGAATCAAATAAGACAAAAATTTTAATTGATCTTTATCCAATTTTTACTTTCTCTTATTTTTTATTTCAATTGCCGACGTTTCGGACGCAAATCGCCACCTTCTTTAGGGCCTTTGATTTTATAAACAAATATACTATATATAATGAAAATTGACAAAAGTTTAAATAAGGGTTCTGACCCTTTTTATTATTTAATTTCCAAAATAAGAACCTGAACGACTACGCAGAGGCGTCATTTGGGGGGAGGGGAGCAGGGAGTGCATTTGCTCCCCCTCCCCACCTCCAAGAGTTCTTTTTTAAATTTTATATTATTCTAAATAAAATATTTCAATATATATCTACGAGTATATAAACTGTAAAAAATTAAATAATTAATTAAATTAAAAATCTTTTGGCCAAATTTGAGATGCATATTTGTAAATACATTTTAAGAAAATAAAGTTTGCCCTCCGACCAAGAAAAAGTTTTTTTTTTTAACACTCACACTTTTTTCTCATTCTCACTCACACTCACGCACACATTCACACTGTCTTTTCGGCAACTCAGGCCATTTAAGACTTTATACGATAACCATTATTGAATATATATAAATTTGGGGTCCTGGCATTCTTATTTAAGCCATTCGGAAGCCAAAAGGCTTAAATAAAAAAATCGGACTTCGTAGGATCCGAACCCGTGACCCTTAGTATACAAGAAGAAAAAGTTAAAATGACGCCACTGCGACTATGGTGAACACTTTCCTTTTCTGTAATCTTTTTTGAATTTTATCAGAATGGCCTAATTTTTGAATATATTTCCCATAAATTTTCTAAGGAGAAAATAATTAATAACTCAGAAGGTAATAGGAATTTATTAGCTACTTAACTCTGTCTAAACGGTGATTGGAGATGACTCATTATTACCTTGAGTGGGGAGTTAAGGTTTAAACCAAGGATCCTGTATATTTTTTATATCTGTCACTACCCCTGGTAGGAACACACAATTGGGCCAAGCCTCGGACCAGGCTTGGACCAATCGTGCCGAGCATTGGGCGAGGCTTGGGGCAAGCCTTGTCTAACCATTGGGCGAGGCTTGGTCCAAGCCTTGGAATGATAACAATGTACCCAGCCTTGGGAATCAAAAAAACCAAGGTTGGCCCAAGCCTCGAGAATCAAAAAAACCAAGGTTGGCCCAAGCCTTGGAAAACAAAACAATGGATGGTCGATCCAAGCCTCGAGGAAAAAAAAGTTGTTTCTCGAGAGATTTGAACTCGGGCTTTTTGGTTTTGTTTGTCATTTGTCAATGCCTTTACGCTCTCGTACACAGTTGTTATATTGATATGACTCTTTTTTAAGCTATTTGATTTGCCTTTTATTTTAGCTAAATAAACTTTATCAAACAATCACCAGATTTAAAATATATTTTTCTGTTTTTTTCAATTAATAGTACTTGATTTAATTTAATTTTTTTTTTTTTTAAATTATATGATGGGTCAATTAACCATTGGGCCAAGCCTTGGACCAGGCTTGGCCCAATGGTCACTACCCAAGGCTCGGTTTAATAATTTAATATCATTGGGCCAAGCCTCGGACCAGGCTTGGCCCAATGGTCACTACCCAAGGCTCGGTTTAATAATATAATACCATTGGGCCAAGCCTTGGTCCAGGCTTGGTCCTTTCGTCTTCCCAAGGCTCGGTTTAATAATATAATACCATTGGGCCAAGCCTCGGTCCAGGCTTGGTTCATTCGTCTTCCCAATGCTCGGTTTAATTATATAATACCATTGGGCCAAGCCTCGGACCAGGCTTGGCCCAATGGTCACTACTCAAGGCTTGGCAAATGACAACTGGCCCAAGGTTCGGCCAATTGTCAGCATTGGCAATTCCTACCAGGGTACATAATCAGAATTCATTTCATTATTGTAATATAAAGAATAAGTTTATAACGAATTGTGGCTGTTATATAATTGGATTAATGATACAAAAAGAGGATGCAGCCAATAATAAAAAGCATCTGTTTTAGTTAACACTCTTTATTTGGAACGTTTCGGCTATGATTAACAAAGCCATCTTCATAAGAATAAGTGTAGATAGCGACACCAATGTACTTTTGCTCAGTGGCAGATTAATGCAATTTTGTCGGGAGGGGGGCGGTTTTTTTTTTTTTTTTATTTAAGGACTTTGTCGGCATCTATGGCCATTTAGACCCCTTTCCTATTTATTTAAATTGATTGATAACAAATTCAATTGAAATTAAAGAGCGGAAGCCCTCGGGGTTTGGCGTAGAGGTTAGCGTGCTAACCTTGTATACCAGAAGTCGCGGGTTCGGACCCCAGGCAGTCCGATGATTTTATTTAAGCCACTTGGATACCAAATGGCTTAAATAAGAATGCCTGGACCCCAAATAAATATACATTATTAAATAACGGTTATCGTAAAAGTCTTAAATGGCCTAAGTTGCCGAAAAGACTGTGTTAATTGGAGAGTGAATGAGAAAAAAGTGGGTTAAAAAAAAGAGCGGGAAATCATAATTTCTTTAGTTTACTAGATTTTATAATATTGTGAATTTCTTCTCGGGGGGGGGGGGGATCGCCCCCTCGCCCCCCCCCCCTTACTCCGCCCCTGCTTTTGATCTTAGATGACCATTGGAGCTATCTATCTCCCTATCTATCTTTACGTTAAGAGAGAAAAAAAAAGCAAACTTAAAAAAATTTAAGACTAATGGAGGTAGGGGGGGGAGGGTTGACTCGGTTCCGGCACCACTGTCCCAGTAAATAAACTTATTGAAGAAGCATAAATTTAAAAGTAGTTCAAATTCTGACCTCGTAGATGTAAACAGCCTGTTGTAGGGCTATATTTTCAAAATTTGATTAAAGGGAATAATCAGGAAAGGAAAATTTTTTTGGGCTAAGGTACGAAAAAAATATTTTCTTATTTTTTTTATTTTAAAAATAATTTATCTTCTTTTTTTTTAATATGTAAAACCCTGAAATTGACACATCTTTGGATTGGGGATCATTTATTACCTCACTCAAATGATTTATTAATCAGAGAATAAGAAAAAACAAAAACAAATTTTTAATTCTACAATTTTCTCATTTTTTTTCATCTTCTTGTGACGTGGGTGATGTCTTTGGAGCTTCCTGAAACCTTAATATTTATTAATTCAATAAATAATTGAAAAAAAAAAAAACTTAATTATTAATTGTTAAAATAATAAAATAAAATAAGAAAACAAAAAGAATGGGAAAAAGAAGAAATGAACAAAAAAAAAAAAAAAAAAAAAATGAAGCCGAGCCACCCGAGCACCTTGTCACATAATCACTAAATAAAATGAAATTCAATGAGTGCACATTTGATCGTCTTTTCTCTTCTCTCTCTCTCTCTCTCTTTTCTAATCAAATGTCCATTTTAGAAATAACCAATTGAAAAAAACCTGACATGTAAAAGTTATTTGCCAACAAACCCTAAAGAGGAAATTGCACCTAACGTTAGTTTACTATAACTTGCCTTTGTCCTCTGATAATTAACGTCATCTATTAAAAAAAAAAAAAATTATTTTATAAAATATCAAAATGTAATCAGAATTCCATTTAATCGCAATTGTTTTTTTTTTTCTGTTTACATTTTTTCATATTTTACAAAATACATAAAATGTATGAATAGGAATAAATGATTAATATAAATATATTTTGGTGATAAGTCTAAATGTTAAATTCAAAATAAAATTAAAGTTGTATATTGAAATGCGGAGCCGCCGAGAGGGCAACAATGACTATCTGCGAATTTAAAAGCTTTTCAAACTAATCCTAAGCTGAGGGAATCATCACTTCCTATTTCAACTTCACTATAATTGACATAAATAAGTCTTTTTTTTAATTTGAGGGAAAAAGCCTTGTTTTAAGGCAAGGGCGGATCCAGAGGTGTTTCTCGGGGGGGGGGGGGGGGGAGAGGAAAGAAAGGTAATCTGGTGTGACTAGTCGCACACAATTTTTTCTTAATTTCGGTAATTTAAAGGCGCATTCTATACTTGTTTGCCAGAATATAAATACAAATCAAATTTTTAAGTACCGGTATTAATTTTTAAAATTTTACATTCAAAATAATTTTTTTTTTTCGATAAAAAGTATTATTTTCAAATCTCGGAGGGGGTGGGTGGGTAATTTCCCCTTTACCCCCCCCCGCCCCCCCTTGAATCCGCCCTTGTTTTAAGGCATAAAAACCTCAAGAGAAGATGTCAGTTTTCATCTTAATAAAAAGCCCAATGTAAGAAAAATAAGGTTATAAACAATCTCTGTCTAAAGTATAGGATTTGTACCATATTTTCTTATAATTATTTAATCCCTGGACAGCCATCTAAATTTAATATATACAGTTAATTATTCAATTATTTAAATTTTTTGTCAATAAGTTTGTTTTTTTGTATTTTGCATCTCTTGTAGTCAGTGCCGGATTACTCATTAGGCGATCCCCTATGAGCCCACGCTTTTTAGGCGCCCCGCAACATTAGATTCCTTAGTATTGTTGTTGTGGCTGTTGAGTTGTATCAAGGAAAGGTTGCAGGAGCAGAGACTTTAAATATTTTGTTGGGCCGACATTTCGGTCTCGATAGGAGCTATCTTCAGGGCCTAATAAGTGTCAAGGAAATATATATAATTTGCGTTAGGCATCTATATTATAAAAATATTTAAAGAAAAAATTTGCCAGTCTCTGCTCCTGCAACCTTTCCTTGATTAGATTTTTTTTTTTTTTTAAGCTCTTGAATTTTGATGCAAACTCGCGAGCCCTGATAAAAGTGGCAAAGATCGCAGAGGAATATATATAATTTTTTTCGTGGGGAGGGGAGTGGGATCGAACTCATTTTTGAAGATTTTTCCCTCCCCTTATAAACATATTTTAAAATTATATAATGTTATATTCAATGGGAAATGCTTTATGAAAATCTTTAAAATGTAAAATTTCGATTTTTCCTCGAGCCCCGTGGGGTCATTTGGAACATTTCGGGGGGGGGGGGGGGCACAGGCCCTTCGGTCCCTTCCTTATACGCCCCTGATATATACTATATACATCCTTAAATAAAGATATAAAAAAAAAAAATTATTAAAATTAATTATTACTTGACAGGGCCCCGAGATTTCGACTGCCTAAGGGCCTCATTCTTGTATAATCCGGCACTGCTTTAGTAAGTAGGGTTCAGGAGTTCTCTTCCAGTAACAAGCGATGAAAAGTTTTTTGGAAAATAATTAATTTAGAAAAATGGAGTCCGAGTCTAAATGGCCTCTGATGTTGAAAATAAATTTAAAATAGGGTAAGAGAAAGTAATAAAACGTCAAAGCTATTTAGAACCCGCCCTTATTTTTCTAAATTACAATATAATTTTTCAGAATGTTTCCGTCGCTTGAACAGGAAGCGAAATCTTAACCTCTAGCACAAGAAAAGCTCTGTAGCGCTTTTTTCTTTCTTTTTATAAATTATTATTATTTTGGGGTTTAAGGGCGTTTCGGCAGCTATGACCTTTATTTATTATTTAATCAGATAAATTAAACAAAAAACACAAGGTTTTATGTTTTGAAATATTATTTATTAGTAAGTTTTTACACTTTATACCTATTTCGGTTCTCAGTTCGAAACATATAATCTTGTGTTTTTAATTTAATTTCATAATGTTTCAACCTTTAATAATATTCTTACTTACTAAAAAAAAACTCAAGTTTATAACGTTTTGACTTCGGAATTTTGATCTTTTTTTACTTTCTCTTACCCTATATATGAATATATAGAGAGAAAGTATTGTGTTAAAGTTTAGTGGTTCCATGGGCGTAACTAGAGAATTTGGCTGGGGGGGGGGCATGGGACCAGCTATCCTCCGGGGGGCCTGGAAAGCCCCATATTTTTTCAATTTTTCTTGGGGCAGGGAGTAAGACAAAAGATATTTCCCCATCACAGCAGAAATTTTTTTTTTTTAATTTTATAATTACATCTGTTTATTTTAAGTAGAGACCCAACGAAGGTTGAAAGGGCTATGAGGTTGTGGTGCCCAATACCTTCCACTCTGGGGGGAATAAATAAATAAATAGAAATATAGAGAAAGAAATAAAGGGTTAAAACTTTAAATGCTGTTAGAAATTATACAAAGTTATTTTATATTTATTATTTAAAATTAATTAATTTGGGGGGGGGGGCGGGGGAGGTAATCTCCTTAATCGTCAAAACCACCCCCTTCCCCAAAAACATTTTGTTGAAGAAAGAAAATATGTTGTTTTTTTTTGAAGTAGAAGAATTCTGATGAAGTTCTTTATTGAAATCAGCCTTCGGGTACTGTTTCTATCCTAGTTTTGGGACATCATCAGAGGTGGAGCTGTGTCAGAAAGGGAAAATTTATATACGCCTCTTTGACACAGCTCCAGCTCTGATAATGATCCAATCCTAGGACAGAAACATTAGCCTAGGGCTGATTTCAATAAATAAACTTCATTGGCTGACATTTCTACTCTATAGTCATACATCCCTCTGATACAAAAATTTTTTGGTACGTTACTCAAATTATGTCTGCTACCTGTTGAACAACTTCATTACTACGATCTGCACTTAATTATTAAACTGGAAACATATTGAATCGCACTCCAAGTGACAGTTTATTTTTGAATCAATGGAAATTAACAGGATTGCGTTTACTATAAAGGTCACCTGGCATTGGCGCGTCTTCTCATCATACGAGATACGCACCTTCTAGCCTTTTAGACAGAAGGTTAACTAAGAAATTCCTTTTTATTAAATATGTTTTTGATCAGGGCCACCGAGAGAATAATAAGAGCAATTAATATCATATACAGGGTGTTTCAAAAAGAATATATGTATTTCGAATGCATATATTTATTAAACTTTAAGACATATGATAATGAAACTTGATACACATATTTAAGAACCTCTCAAGTTCAGATTATAGATGTTAAATATCTCTCCATCAGCGATACAAACTCTTCCAGGTTGTGAACATCTGAATGAAACTCTACCGAACCATTGAATTGGTCGGCAAGGAGCTGGCGACTTAGCATGTCTCAGCTGGGCTCCACGCTCACGGATTTAACACTCTGTGACTTCTTCCTGTTGGGTTTCGTTAAAGACAACGTGTATGTACCACCACTCCCACAGGACCTGGAAGAGTTGAAGAACCAGACCCGTACTGCCATAACATCAGTGACGAAGAACATGCTTGCCCAAATATGGGAGGAATTTGAGATATTGTTCGTATTGCGGATAGAGGACATATTGAACATCTGTAATCTGGACTTGAGAGATTCGTAGTAAATATGTGTGAAATGTTTCATATTCGTATATCTTAAAGTTTAATTAATGCATTTGAAATATGTATATTCTTTGTGATACACCCTGTATAATCAATATAAATAAAAAAGAGGGTCCAAAGGACCCTTCGACTATTTATACAATTTTTTTTTAGAATTTTAAACATTTTTTTGATTAAATATTTAAATTTATTTATTGGTGTAGGTCGAGAGTTCGGTGGCCTGGTGCAATGGACCAGCACGCCTATACCCCGGAAAGGCTGGAGATCCTGGGTTCGATTCCCGGGGGCCATGGGATGTTTGGCCTCGCCAATAAATAACACTCACAGCTTTGTTAGATATTGATTTTTTTTATTTTATTAAGGTCTTAATCACCATCAAAAGCAATTAGACCCCGTCTTTATTTATTTCACTTGGATTGGTAGTCAATCCAATTGACATAAATTGTCGCAAAAGCGGATGCGAACCTCGACCCTTGGTACAGATGGCCAGCTTATGCTGACCACCACACCAAAGGCCCGAGGGCTTTTTTAAAAATTATAAATGACTGAAATGTGAAAGTGTATTGTTGTTAGGACAACTTCACAAAAAGGGATTAGCTGACCTTCAGGAAGGCTAATAGATGAGGGGTGTTGTAGTTATTGTGTTAGCAAAGTGATATTATTAACGATGGACAATAAGAATCAAATAGTATGCAACTTGTTCAATTGTTATCTGCTCATTAATTAACGGCAAATAATAGAGAAACCAGTACTTGAATTATTTCTTTTGACAATTTATTTATTAGCTTTTTAAATAATTATTAAATTTATCTTATATCAGAAATCTGAAGTCAATTTTTTATTAAAACCCTCCTCTCTAGATTTCATTGGAATATCTCCCGTTTGGGGTCTGATTAAGGGTCGGGGTCAGGAAATTCTCCCTCGGAGCTTTCTCCTAAAAGTAAACTCCATTCCCCGCTGATTTCGTTTTTTGGCACTCTTTTAAAGAATCTTCTAATATAATATTTTAAAATTCTTTAATTTATAATTTCAAAATATTGATAACAAAAAGCGTCATACTTTAAAAGACGTTTCGGTTTTTTGACAACATTTTGATGAGTGATAATTCGAA
>JAKCPI010022754.1:0-15025 GCA_023213315.1 Euborellia annulipes
CCGAGGGATAGTAATAATTAGTTAAAGTTTCTGACTACACTAATTTCATATAAATTCATAATTAAGCAATTTTAAATGAAAATAGATGTTTAATTTTTCCAAGTTAAATTTGTAATATAAATAAAAAAGAATTAAAATAAATTCTTACCATTAAAACGAACCGCTCTGATCACTCCTTGTTTACAATCAATTAATTTTAATGTGTGATAATCCATTTTTATTTTGAAAAAAATTCCAAAAGCTCAATATGCCAAAGATCTTCCCAAAAACTATTCAAAGGATTTAAAATTTGATTTGAAATTTACATTTTAAAATGGATCAAATGGAGTATAATAGAAGTATTTGTTTCTAGAACTTATGTATCAATTTGAATAGATAATCAATATGTTGATCTATTAGTTGAATGCATGGTTGAATGTTATTTTATTTGACATTCCTCACTTTTTTAATACTTTTAAAAATAACCAGTGTAGCCAACATTGAAAGTTTATTTCTGAATCAAGGTTGGCTCGATCTGGGCTCGGGCGAATTCGTTTTTTTTCGGCTTCTTGAGTTCTGACGTCAATGGCGGCTCCTTGCTATTGAACCCAATGTGGCTATTTACAATTCTTCATGGGCGAAACTAGGGGGTGCCCCCCCCACAGTAAGCTTCTTGCCCCAAGAAAAATTAGAAAAAAATATGGAGCTTTCCAGGCCCACCGGAGGATAGCTGGTCCCATGGCCCCCCAGCCAAATTCTCTAGTTACGCCCATGATATTAAATTAAATATTTTTTAATTTACATTTAAATATCACTTATTTGATGTTAATTAAGGATAAATCAGATAAATGGATACATAAAATATAGAAATATGCAGGGGTTTATATACAAAAAATCGTTTAACCATAAAATAGAGCCAAGAACGGATCCAGAGGAGTTTCTCGGAGAGAGGGTCCATCTGGGGTGACTGGTCGCACATCACAAAATTTTTCTTTCTTTCGGAAATTTAAAGGTGCATTCTTTACCGGGGCCGTAACGAGGGCGTGGCAAAACATGCGCCCACCACGGGCGCAACTGGGCTGGGGGGCGCAAAACAAAGGGGACCGACCTAGTTGTGGAGCTGTAACGAGGTTTTTATTTACCAACATTTTAATCAGTGAGGTGCTACGGGGGAGAGGGTAAATGGCCTCCGACAATTGTATCAGCCCCATCCTCTGCCGTAGCGCCTCACTGATTATATTGGTGGTAAATAAAAATCTCGTGCAGCTCACAACTTGGAGAGGGGAGCAATTTAGAATTTGAAATATCATTTTATATATTTTACAAAAATAAAAAAAAGTGCAGGAGGTGGATTTGAACTCGCGAAGTTTGGTTACGTGGGAATGAAAAAAAAAAATTGATGACAGTTTAGCCACTTGACCCATACTTAACTTAAATTTGAAAAGGGAAAATAAGCCATATGAGAAACATGAAATAAAAGTAGTATTAAAAAAATTTTAATATTCCACATATGATATAGCATTTTTCATTACTTTTTATGCTGATTAATAATTTATAATCAAAACTTTAAAGGCATGCCTAGTTTTCAAATAATTCAATGGACAAACGTCAGATTGTTTATGTCTTAATGTAATTAAACCAAAAACTCTATCTAATATATGATACATGTCATTAATTCTTGAATTTCCCTGATTCCAGAGAACTAAAGCCCTTTTAATTATATGATCTAATTTGGGAGTTATTGGCGATCAAAGTTAAGCTTATTTTCGACATCAACATTCAATTCTATATATTTTCGAAAAAAGCTTATTTAGCATTGTCTGATTAAAACCAAATTTTTACCAGAGATTTATAATTAAAAAATAAGTTTTTTCTAAAGTTTCATTGAGATTGGTAAAGAAATAAATAAAATATTCACTATTTTGTAAATTAGAGTTTTAGAATTCGGAATCCGGGATGGGTAAAGAGAGCGATCTATGAACCGTGTCTAGGCTTGGATCTGAGATCCCAAATTCTAAAACTAAATTTACAAAATAGTGAATATTTTATTTATTTCTTTACCAATCTCAATGAAACTTTAGAAAAAAACTTATTTTTTAATTATAAATCTCTGGTAAAAATTTGGTTTTAATCAGACAATGCTAAATAAGCTTTTTCGAAAATATATAGAATTGAATGTTGATGTCGAAAATAAGCTTAACTTTGATCGCCAATAACTCCCAAATTAGATCATATAATTAAAAGAGCTTTAGTTCTCTGGAATCAGGGGGAATTCAAGAATTAATTACATGTATCATATGTTAGATAGAGTTTTTGGTTTAATTACATTAAGGCATTCACAATGTGACGTTTGTCCATTGAATTATTTGAAAACTATGCATCCAATTGCAATTTTTATTATAAATTATTAATCTGCATAAAACGTACTAAAAAATGATATATCATATGTGTAATATTAATTATTTTTTAATACGTCTTTTATTTCATATTTCTCTTATATGGCTTATATTTTCTTTACTCAAATAACAAAAGTGTGGCTCAGGCGGTTAATTCGTCCACAAGCAGCATAAGTTTTTTTTTCCATTCTCACGTAACCAAACTTCACGAGTTCAAATCCACCTCCTGCACTTTTTTTTTTTTAAATCATATTATCAATTTCCTTTTATTTTTAATGCTAACTTATAATTTCATTTATCTGTCATTATAACGAGAGAAAGGATTTGTGGAATATAAATTTTAGTAACCATATGTTTAGGGAATTTTGACAAATTTTTAAATAACTTTTTTTATTTATGTTGGCATGAAGGCCACAATTTTAACATTAATCTGTGGCAGCTTGAAACATGCTGTCAGAGCCAGAGAGATGATTTCAACAAATCAGGGAGGAATTTCATCTAAAATTTGACAGCGCCACAATGGATTTCAATTCCTCCCATAGAAGTTGCCATAGCCAAGGGAGCACAATAACTTTAAAAAGGTGGAACTTAGAAAAAAAAGTTAGGAAACACTGGATTATGGAGAGGGGGGCGCAAGTTAGACACTTGCCACAGGCGCTTCATACTCTTGTTACGCCACTGTTTTTTACTTGTTTACCAGAATATATATACAAATCAAATTTTTACGAATTAATTTATATTAAAAATAAAATTTAATCGACAAAAAAAATTTTTTTTCTCAAATCTCGGGAGGGGGGGATAAATACGCCCTTTAACCCCTCTTGTATAAAATTAAACAATTAATTTAATTAAATATATTTTGGCTCTATTTATAAGTAAATTACAAGAAAAAGTTGAAATGACGCCACTGAATTTTAATCAAAATCATTGGAGAAAATAGTAATAAAGTGAAAAAGTGCATCAGTAAAGTACTAGTACTTTTTGGCAGATTTTGTTTAAAAGCTTCGTGTCACATCCCATGGGGTGTCTAATTTAAATACAAAATTTCAACCTCTTAGCGCAATTCCTTCAAGCTTCAAATTGAACACAGACAGGGCATGATGAGAAAACTAGTTTTTTGGATTCAGGGAACCTCAAAAAATGACACGAAGCTTTTAAACAAAATTGGCCAAAAAGTAATAGTACTTTACTGATGCACTTTTTTCCATTTTCCCCAATGATTTTGATTAAAAATCAGGCGCGAGTTCAGTAAAATCTCCAACAAACTGAGTGATATATATATATATATCTTTTTATTTTTCAAATCCACCAAGGTAAACTAAGCTTGTGGATTAAGATTCCTTTTTCTTTAAAAGTCTGATTCAAGACACATATTGAATATTATTATCTATTCAAATGAAATTGTCTTAAAAACTTATGTAGAGCTCCAAGTTGATCTGGCTTGCTTGTTGTTGAGCAACAGTTTGGCTTGAAATTATAGCATAAAGGTACCAAATTGAATGTTGAAACATGAAAACACGAAAATTTAATTTTTATAAATAAAACAAAGCACCTAGAAAGGAATAGGAATGAAATGGTTATTTTTATATAAATTAAACAAAAATTTAATTACAAATAAACATTTCTTTAATTACAACAATAATTATTTTGCTTATTTCAAAACTACCACAAGTCTACCTCTTTTGTTGTGTTTTTCCATTTCGAATACTTGATTGGCATACATTTCAGCTTCCTCTAATTTCGTTCGATGTTGATATGGCTTATAATAAGCAATCAAGAGGTAACTGCTAGCTGCCATACCAACCGCTACTAAAAGCCATTTTGGTCTAAAGGCCATCTAAAATATTTATACTTTTTATTATAAAATATTCAATAATTTGTATATTTTTATTTAAGAAATACTTATTAATCCTTGTTTTCAATTTTAACTTTTTCTGAATTCTTCTCTTTCAAATTTTCAAATATTGGTTTCCAAATATAAATTCCTGCAATAATTCCTATTATAGTAACGCCAAATATTTCCTTATTAGATATTCCTCTTGGTCTATATATTCTCATTTTATAAAATCTATAAATTCTCCATTTAGATTTTGGAATTATTCTGAAAGATGTCTAAAATTTAAAATGTTAAATTAATAATCTCAGTTAAGGTTAGTTAGTGAGAGAATAGGGTCGTGTAACAGCACAACATAATAAAAAAATATTTTTAATAAATAAAAAACTATAATTTGAAAATTCTAAATAACTTGCTAATATAAAAAAGCTAAATAAAAAATTACAAGGGGCTGGGAGGGGCAAGAAAAATTTATAATCCAAGATTTATTAGAGATTTTATTGTTAAACCATATATAGGTTGGTAATGAGCTCTAACCGCCTTCATTCTACGCGCCATCTCCCCCACTACTTTTTGAATCTCCTTGCTCTTTTTAAAGGGGATAGGGGAAGAGTCTTTATCGCGCCATTCATTCACTACACTACATATTCGCGTTTTTTATTAAAAGTTTTTTTTATTTTGTGATTATTAGTGCTCATCAGTGTTTTAATTAGTGCTTTTTGGATAATGGATTATTAATTTTAATGGTCCACATCTTTCTTCGTCCTAGTCTCACACTGCTGGGTCGACTCAGGATTACTATTAATGGTATTTATAATATAACTCACTCTCTCTATTCCCTGTAAAATTGTGTATCTTAAAATTTTCTACCATATATATTTGTATTTGATAAAAAAAATCTTATTCTTTTATTAAATAAATGTCATATCATTTTAACAATTCGTTATTAAAATATATTTCTAAGAATATCCATTTTACTTGGAACCAAGGTATTCTTGGAACTTGATTGTCTCGTTCATAAGAGAATCAAATCATACAACAGCAAGCTTTTTTATTTAGTTCGAACTCTCGCCGCTTGGTGCGCTTCCCATCAGAGATGATATCAAAGTGTCCAAATTGTCTTTCCTATTTTTAATACTCCACAATGTATTATTCATATTTTTTTTTTAAATGAATTTGTTTTATAATATATTGAAACATAGGCGTAGCCACGGGGGGGGGGGGTTTTGGGGGTTCAAACCCCCCCATTGGACCCAAGCCATGACTAGATATTAAAGCTCTATTATACAAAATACTTTTTATCTCTATATATTTCATATATAGGGTAAGAGAAAATAAAATATAATAATTTTCTCTAACTTAAAAAAAAAAAATTAAATAAAACTCAAAAAATTCGAGAAAATTCAGAATTTTCCCATTTAGACCAGGCGCTGGAGGTAGTTGAGTATGCAAAATCTGAGACCGAATTCTGACAATGGATTTGGGCTAAGAATAGCTCCCAGAATAAGGATCCGGATCTTGCCGGGCCAATTTTTGGTCCAATTTTTTTTTACCCCCACCCCTCTTATTTCCATAGGAAATCAATGGAATGCATGCTAAGATGATGTGAGGATTTGCAATTATGGTCAAATTCGAGTAGTTAAAACTAGGGTTTGGACACCGGTGAAAACCGAAACCGGTATACCGGTTTTTTGGCTAATTTTCAAAAACCGAAAAACCGAGATTTTCCCGAAAAACCGAATTCGGTTTTTCTTTTTAAATATTTTTTTCAGTAATACTTGTATTCAAATTATAAATTAGCCCGTGACCCATGGCTCAGAGAGAAGACATTAGTTCCCTTCCAGTCCCAAGCGAGAAAAATTTATTTCTTTTGAATTGGCTATCAATCATTTGAAATAAATAGGTATAGGGTCTAAATGGCCTTAGATGCCGAATTTCCCAATACTTAAATAATCTATATATAATAATAGCGGAGTGTCTGTCTGTCCACCCGTCCGTCTGTCTTGCTCTGTTTGGCCAACTTTCCGTTGGAATGAGAAAATTTTGTAATCCTATAGTGGACGTTATGGAGATTTCGGGTCCCGAAATTCCTACAATTTTTTTAACATTCACACTCACACACACATTCACAGTCTTTTTGGCAAGTTAGGCCATTTAAGACTACGAAAACTGTTATATATGATAATATCTATTGGGGGTCCAGGCATTTCTATTTAAAACATTTGGTATCCAAATGGCTTAAATAAAATCATCCGAACTCGTGACGTTTGGTATAGGAGGTAGACACGTTACCTACTTCGCCAAGCCCGGGGGCAATTTTTTGAGTTATTAATTCCTAAAGTTACGTTTTGTCCCATAGGAAATGTATGGAGAAATATTTATGTATTTTTTTTGGATTTTTTGTATTCTATGAATGTAAACAAATCCTCAAGCAGGCACTGGATTAGAATACTAGTAATAATAATTTTCTTGGGTTCGGATCGCAGTCAGTCCTATTTTATTTAAGCCAATTGGATACCAAATGGCTTAAATAAGAATGCCTCGACCCCCAAAAGATATATTCATTAATAACGGTTATCGTTTAAGATGTTGAAAAAAAAACCGGTTTAAAACCGGTTTACCGGTTTTCCACTTTGTAAAAAACCGAAAAACCGGTTTTCAAAATTTTCCGGTTTTTTCCAAACCCTAGTTAAAACCTCAAACAATGAAAAAACTGTCTTGTCAGCAACTGAGGGGATCCTCTAGAGTCCCCTGAAGTACTATCTTGCCGCCAGTTGTGGTGGTCCCCCTCTAACCCTTTCACCTCTTTTCTCTCTCTGTTATAAATTTAAATATACGCCCTAATCACCACGCCAAATTGTGGGGACCGACAATTATGCTCATAATCCACTACCTGGTGCTCCAATCAATGAAAAATACTATCTTGCCTGTGGCGGAACTCTCTCCGCCTCTCCTCCCCTTTTATTACTAATTTCTACTGGAGAGAAACCTTTTATTTCCAATTTAAATTTATCCCTCTCCTTTATTTTGTATAGGAAATCTTTAGAGTACATGTTATGAAGTCATTTTAGAGGGGACCACCACAACTGGCGGCAAGATAGTATTTTTCATTGATTGGGGTACCAGGTAGGGGATTATGAACATAATTGCCGGTCCCCACAATTTCGCATGGTTTTAAGGCAGTACATATAAATTTATAATAAAGGGAGAGAAAAGAGGTGAAGGGGTTAAAGGGGACCACCGCAGCACGCGGCAAGATAGTATTTTTCATTGATTGGGGTACCAGGTAGTGGATTATGAACATAATTGCCGGTCCCCACAATTTGGCATGGTGTTTAGGCCGTATATTTAAATTTATAACAGAGAGAGAAAAGAGGTGAAAGGGTTAGAGAGGACCACCACAACTGGCGGCAAGATAGTACTTCTCAGGGGACTCTAGAGGATCCCCTCAGTTGCTGACAAGACAGTTTTTTCATTGTTTGAGGTTTTAACTACTCGAATTTGACCATAATTGCAAATCTCACATCATCTTAGCATGCATTCCATTGATTTCCTATGGAAATAAGAGGGGTGGGGGTAAAAAAAATTGGACCAAAAATTGGCCCGGCAAGATCCGGATCCTTATTCTGGGAGCTATTCTTAGCCCAAATCCATTGTCAGAATTCGGTCCTCAGATTTTGCATACTCAACTACCTCCAGCGCCCGCTCTAATTGAAAAGAATTGATTTTTGGTTTGCTTCATAAAAAATTAAAGCCGCTTAAAATTGATTAAATCTCGCAAATGAAAAATAATAAAAATTATTATATAAATAAATTTTTTTTTTTTTTTTTTCTTAAAGAGGTCTGAGATAGGAGTCTGGTCAAGAGAAACACAAGAGGGACACCCTGGTATTTTAGGCCCATATACATAAAATTAAAGGATTTGCATTATTCATTGCCTGATACGAGTTGATTGAAAAATTGCGGCACTTAATTAAGAAAGGGCGGGCCCGAGCCACCTCGAGGGGGGTCGGAGGGGGCGAAGCGGAGGTGGGGCAAGTGACTAGCCATATATTTCATTAGACGCCTTATACTGCCCTATTAGTCGGGGTGGGGGGGGAGAAATAATCCTAAACCCCCCATCTAAAATTTCTGGCTACGCCTATGATATTGAAAAGGTATATTTTAATTTTGTTTGTTTTTTGTTAGGAGGTTATAATTGGATAAAATTAATAGGTGATGATTAGAAATCTAATTTTCCTATTATTTTTCTACACCAAATTTTTTCATATCAATCCCAGTGAGGATATTGTCATGGTTAAACAGAAGCGTACCGAGACAGTTGGGGGCCTGGGTCAGGGAATAAACTTGGGGGCGTCACGAGAAGAGGGCGCCTATATAAATTTTGTACCCAAGGTGTATATTGAATTTTTTTTTTTTTTTTTTTTTTTGGGGGTGAACTTGAACTCATTTTTAATTATTCCCCTCCTCCATACACAAAAATATTTTTAAAATACCGTGTATCCCTGAACCCTGAGAGCCCCGAGCCCTCTCAAAGAGAAATTTTCAATAATTTTTTTTTTTAAACTAAATTTTTGGGTTTTTTGGTGAGTCCTATTGGCCCCGGGGCCTCTTAAAGACAAATATTTTGGGGCCTATGCAGGGTCGGGGCCTGGAGCGGACCGCCCCCTCCCTCGGTACGTCTCTGTCCGTGACGTGACTGCGAAGAAATCCAATTACATTTATCTAATATAATTTTTAAGTTTTTTCAATGGATTGGTGCAATTAAAATTAATTTCTTGGAATAGAAGATTTATTGCATTTATTTTTCACCTTGGTCAAAAATAAATGCAATAAATCTTCCATTCCAAGAAAACAATATTTAAGTAAAAAATAAAACAAGTATGAGCAGTATGGCAGCCAGGAATCAAATAAGACAAAAATTTTAATTAATCTTTATCCAATTTTTACTTTCTCTTATTTTTTATTTCAATTGCCGACGTTTCGGACGCAAATCGCCACCTTCTTTAGGGCCTTTGATTTTAGAAACAAATATACTATATATAATGAAAATTGACAAAAGTTTAAATAAGGGTTCTGACCCTTTTTATTATTTAATTTCCAAAATAAGAACCTGAACGACTACGCAGAGGCGTCATTTGGGGGGGGGAGCAGGGAGTGCATTTGCTCCCCCTCCCCACCTCCAAGAGTTCTTTTTTAAATTTTATATTATTCTAAATAAAATATTTCAATATATATCTACGAGTATATAAACTGTAAAAAATTAAATAATTAATTAAATTAAAAATCTTTTGGCCAAATTTGAGATGCATATTTGTAAATACATTTTAAGAAAATAAAGTTTGCCCTCCGACCAAGAAAAAAGTTTTTTTTTAACACTCACACTTTTTTCTCATTCTCACTCACACTCACGCACACATTCACACTGTCTTTTCGGCAACTCAGGCCATATAAGACTTTATACGATAACCATTATTGAATATATATAAATTTGGGGTCCTGGCATTCTTATTTAAGCCATTCGGAAGCCAAAAGGCTTAAATAAAAAAATCGGACTTCGTAGGATCCGAACCCGTGACCCTTAGTATACAAGAAGAAAAAGTTAAAATGACGCCACTGCGACTATGGTGAACACTTTCCTTTTCTGTAATCTTTTTTGAATTTTATCAGAATGGCCTAATTTTTGAATATATTTCCCATAAATTTTCTAAGGAGAAAATAATTAATAACTCAGAAGGTAATAGGAATTTATTAGCTACTTAACTCTGTCTAAACGGTGATTGGAGATGACTCATTATTACCTTGAGTGGGGAGTTAAGGTTTAAACCAAGGATCCTGTATATTTTTTATATCTGCCACTACATAATCAGAATTCATTTCATTATTGTAATATAAAGAATAAGTGTAGATAGCGACACCAATGTACTTTTGCTCAGTGGCAGATTAATGCAATTTTGTCGGGAGGGGGGCGGTTTTTTTTTTTTTTATTTAAGGACTTTGTCGGCATCTATGGCCATTTAGACCCCTTTCCTATTTATTTAAATTGATTGATAACAAATTCAATTGAAATTAAAGAGCGGAAGCCCTCGGGGTTTGGCGTAGAGGTTAGCGTGCTAACCTTGTATACCAGAAGTCGCGGGTTCGGACCCCAGGCAGTCCGATGATTTTATTTAAGCCACTTGGATACCAAATGGCTTAAATAAGAATGCCTGGACCCCAAATAAATATACATTATTAAATAACGGTTATCGTAAAAGTCTTAAATGGCCTAAGTTGCCGAAAAGACTGTGTTAATTGGAGAGTGAATGAGAAAAAAGTGGGTTAAAAAAAAAGAGCGGAAATCATAATTTCTTTAGTTTACTAGTTTTTATAATATTGTGAATTTCTTCTCGGGGGGGGGGGATCGCCCCCCCCTTACTCCGCCCCTGCTTTTGCTCTTAGATGACCATTGGAGCTATCTATCTCCCTATCTATCTTTACGTTAAGAGAAAAAAAAAGCAAACTTAAAAAAATTTAAGACTAATGGAGGTAGGGGGGAGGGTTGACTCGGTTCCGGCACCACTGTCCCAGTAAATAAACTTATTGAAGAAGCATAAATTTAAAAGTAGTTCAAATTCTGACCTCGTAGATGTAAACAGCCTGTTGTAGGGCTATATTTGCAAAATTTGATTAAAGGGAATAATCAGGAAAGGAAAATTTTTTGGGCTAAGGTACGAAAAAAATATTTTCTTATTTTTTTTTTATTTTAAAAATAATTTATCTTCTTTTTTTTTAATATGTAAAAACCCTGAAATTGACACATCTTTGGATTGGGGATCATTTATTACCTCACTCAAATGATTTATTAATCAGAGAATAAGAAAAAACAAAAACAAATTTTTAATTCTACAATTTTCTCATTTTTTTCATCTTCTTGTGACGTGGGTGATGTCTTTGGAGCTTCCTGAAACCTTAATATTTATTAATTCAATAAATAATTGAAAAAAAAAAAAAACTTAATTATTAATTGTTAAAATAATAAAATAAAATAAGAAAACAAAAAGAATGGGAAAAAGAAGAAATGAACAAAAAAAAAAAAAAAAAAAAAAAATGAAGCCGAGCCACCCGAGCACCTTGTCACATAATCACTAAATAAAATGAAATTCAATGAGTGCACATTTGATCGTCTTTTCTCTCTCTCTCTCTCTCTTTTCTAATCAAATGTCCATTTTAGAAATAACCAATTGAAAAAAACCTGACATGTAAAAAGTTATTTGCCAACAAACCCTAAAGAGGAAATTGCACCTAACGTTAGTTTACTATAACTTGCCTTTGTCCTCTGATAATTAACGTCATCTATTAACAAAAAAAAAAAAATTATTTTATAAAATATCAAAATGTAATCAGAATTCCATGTAATCGAATTTTTTTTTTTCTGTTTACATTTTTTCATATTTTACAAAATACATAAAATGTATGAATAGGAATAAATGATTAATATAAATATATTTTGGTGATAAGTCTAAATGTTAAATTCAAAATAAAATTAAAGTTGTATATTGAAATGCGGAGCCGCCGAGAGGGCAACAATGACTATCTCCGAATTTAAAAGCTTTTCAAACTAATCCTAAGCTGAGGGAATCATCACTTCCTATTTCATCTTCACTATAATTGACATAAATAAGTCTTTTTTTTAATTTGAGGGAAAAAGCCTTGTTTTAAGGCAAGGGCGGATCCAGAGGTGTTTCTCGGGGGGGGGGGGGAGAGGAAAGAAAGGTAATCTGGTGTGACTAGTCGCACACAATTTTTTCTTAATTTCGGTAATTTAAAGGCGCATTCTATACTTGTTTGCCAGAATATAAATACAAATCAAATTTTTAAGTACCGGTATTAATTTTTAAAATTTTACATTCAAAATAATTTTTTTTTTTCGATAAAAAGTATTATTTTCAAATCTCGGAGGGGTGGGTGGGTAATTTCCCCTTTACCCCCCCCCCCCCCCCCCCCCCTTGAATCCGCCCTTGTTTTAAGGCATAAAAACCTCAAGAGAAGATGTCAGTTTTCATCTTTAATAAAAAGCCCAATGTAAGAAAAATAAGGTTATAAACAATCTCTGTCTAAAGTATAGGATTTGTACCATATTTTCTTATAATTATATAATCCCTGGACAGCCATCTAAATTTAATATATACAGTTAATTATTCAATTATTTAAATTTTTTGTCAATAAGTTTGTTTTTTTGTATTTTGCATCTCTTGTAGTCAGTGCCGGATTACTCATTAGGCGATCGCCTATGAGCCCACGCTTTTTAGGCGCCCCGCAACATTAGATTCCTTAGTATTGTTGTTGTGGCTGTTGAGTTGTATCAAGGAAAGGTTGCAGGAGCAGAGACTTTAAATATTTTGTTGGGCCGACATTTCGGTCTCGATAGGAGCCATCTTCAGGGCCTAATAAGTGTCAAGGAAATATATATAATTTGCATTAGGCATCTATATTATATTTCCTTGACACTTATTGGGCCCTAATAAAATATTTAAAGAAAAATTTGCCTCTCTCTGCTCCTGCAACCTTTCCTTGATAAGATTATCTTTTTTTTTTTAAATTCTTGAATTTTTATCGCGGATGCAAACTCGCGAGCCCTGGTAAAAGTGGCAAAGATCGCAGAGGAGTATATATAATTTTTTTCATGGGGAGGAGGATCGAACTCATTTTTGAAGATTTATCCCTCCCCTTATAATCATAATTTAAAATTATATAATGTTATATTCAATGGGAAATGCTTTGTGAAATGTATATAAATTTCGATTTTTCCTCGAGCTCCTTAGGGTCATTTGGAACATTTCGGGGGGGGGGGGCACAGGCCCTTCGGTCCCTTCCTTAAACGCCCCTGATATTTGCTATATACATCCTTAAATAAAGATATTAAAATTAAAAAAAAAAAAAAATTATTAAAATTAATTATTCCTTGACAGGGCCCCGAGATTTCAACTGCCTAAGGGCCTCCATCTTGTTTAATCCGGCACTGCCTGTAGTAAGTAGGGTTCAAGAGTTCCCTTCCAGTAACAAGCGATGAAAAGTTTTTTGGAAAATACTTAATTTAGAAAAATGGAGTCCAAGTCTAAATGGCCTCTGATGTTGAAAATAAATTTAAAATAAAACGTCATTTTGGATCTAAGCTATTTAGAACCCGCCCTTATTTTTTCTAAATTACAATATAATTTTTCAGAAGGTTTTCGTCGCTTGAACAGGAAGCAAAATCTTAACCTCTAGCACAAGAAAAGCTCTGTGGCGCTTTTTTCTTTCTTTTATAAATTATTATTATTTTGGGGTTTAAGGGTGTTTCGGCAGCTATGACCTTTAATTATTTAATGAGATAAATTAAACAAAAAACACAAGGTTTTATGTTTTGAAATAATATTTATTAGTAAGTTTTTACACTTTATGCCTATTTCGGTTCCCAGTTCGAAACATATAATCTTGTGTTTTTAATTTAATTTCATAATGTTTCAACCTTTAATATTCTTACTTACTAAAATAAACTCAAGTTTATAACGTTTTGACTTCGGAATTTTGATCTATTTTTACTTTCTCTTACCCTATATATGAATATATAGAGAGAAAGTATTGTGTTAAAAGTTTAGTGGTTCCATGGGCGTAATTAGAGAATTTGGCTGGGGGGGGCATGGGACCAGCTATCCTCCGGGGGACCTGGAAAGCCCCATATTTTTTCAATTTTTCTTGGGGCAGGGAGTAAGACAAAAGATATTTCCCCATCACAGCAGAAATTTTTTTTTAATTTTATAATTACATCTGTTTATTTTAAGTAGAGACCCAACGAAGGTTGAAAGGGCTTAAAGGGTTAAAAACTTTTAAATGCTGTTAGAAATTATACAAAGTTATTTTATATTTATTATTTAAAATTAATTAATTTGGGGGGGGGGGGGGAGGTAATCTCCTTAATCGTCAAAACCACCCCCTTCCCCAAAAACATTTTGTTGAAGAAAGAAAATATGTTGTTTTTTTTTTTGAAGTAAGAAGAATTCTGATGAAGTTCTTTATTGAAATCAGCCGGGTACTGTTTCTATCTAGTTTTGGGGCATCATCAGAGATGGGCGAACCAGAAAAGGGAAAATTTATATACGCCTCTTTGACACAGCTCCAGCTCAGTAATGGTCAAATTGTAGGACAGAAGCATTAGCCTAGAACTGATTTCAATAAATAAACTTCATTGGCTGACATTTCTACTCTATAGTCATACATCCCTCCTGATACAAAAATTTTTTTTGGTACGTTACTCAAATTATCTGCTATATTGAACAACTTCATTACTACGATCGGCACTTAATTATTAAACTGGAAACATATTGACACTCCAAGTGACAGTTTATTTTTTGAATCAATGGAAATTAACAGGATTGCGTTTACTATAAAGAACACCTGGCATTGGCGCGTCTTCTCATCATACGAGAGATACGCACCTTCTAGCCCTTTTAGACTGAAGGTTAACTAAGAAATTCCCTTTTATTAAATATGTTTTTGATCAGGGCCACCGAAGAGAATAATAAGAGCAATTAATATCATATACAGGGTGTTTCAAAAAGAATATATGTATTTCACCCGCATATATTTATTAAACTTTAAGACATATGATAATGAAACTTGATACACATATTTAAGAACCTCTCAAGTTCAGATTACAGATGTTAAATATCTCTCCATCAGCGATACGAACTCTTCCAGGTTGTGAACATCTGAATGAAACTCTACCGAACCATTGAATTGGTCGGCAAGGAGCTGGCGACTTAGCATGTCTCAGCTGGGCTCCACGCTCACGGAT
>JAKCPI010022755.1:0-18395 GCA_023213315.1 Euborellia annulipes
TCTCTTTCGTATTATCAAGATAATTTGAATCAGCAAAGGCAACAATAATAACAATCGGGATAGCCATAACAAGGCCAATTTAACGAATACAAAACGTTTCCAAGTAAAATTAGCTTAGAATATCAAACGCATAAACCATTCTAAATGTTAAGCTTAAGGAATCGATTTGCTAAATAACACAGAGGATTACTATAAATTTCCGTTATTGCTAATTGGAAAATTATCATCCATTATAAACAAGGTTTTTAATAATAATCCAACAAAATAAGTAAGAGTTATATATCTCTGAAAGCACAATGATTAGGAGGCGGTCTTTGATCTCAGTCCACTATATGATTCATGTCACTGATTTCAAAGTTAATTAAGAGAGGGAAGCAGAGTGTGTTTGGCATTTTTAACATTTCCCTAACTCTTCCCTATATATTATAGAGGGTTCCATAAATAACGCTTCATTCACATTTTTTTTGCAGGGTGTTATTTAATCATGAAAAAAATTTTTATCTATTGAACTCGTTTTGAATTTCTGGGAATTATATTTCGCAATGAGATTTGTTTTGTTTTAAACAGGGTATGATTACCCAGAAATTATATTTACATCAATAATATATAATAAATTATCCAACCTACCAGGCTCCCGGCTTTTAAAACTTTGAAACGGATGATTATTAACCATATAAAATCATATGATCAAATTAAGATAAAATTAAATTATAGAATTATTACTTGATTTTTAACTTTGTTTTTTTTTTTTTAAATCTTAAGGATTCATATAGTAATGGATTTGCAACACCTGTTAAATTACACATTTCGTCCCATATACCAGGTATATTCTAAAATTAATTTTCCATATGTTTAGTTCCTTTTCAGAAACCTATTAAAATCAAAGCAAACTGAATTTAATTATCTGATATTAATTAAAGAAAATAATAAATATACTTACAAATGAAATGGCAGTTGTAGGTTAGGTTATCATATTTAATTTTTGAATTTCATTCTTTAATTATTTTATTATCTTAAAAGAATGGCAGGAGGTAGCAGCCAGGAAGGAGCGTCTCCAAAACAATGAAACTCCCAGATATTCGCAACGTTTCGGTCCAAATTTATTTGACCATTATCAGGCAATCAGGAGTTGTCATATGTAAATTTGTTTCCTGAATTCCTGATTGCCTGATGATGGTCAAATAAATTTGGACCGAAACGTCGCGAATATCTGGGAGTTTCATTGTTTTGGAGACGCTCCTTCCTGACTGCTACCTCCTGCCATTCTTTTAAGATATTAATCACAGCCACTTCCACACTCAACAAATTATTTTATTATCATTTTGATTATATTATTCACTAAATAAAAAGCAAACAACATCGTCAATGCTTTAAAACAAAAAAAATATGAAATATAAGCTTTTAACATATTTTTTAATGGAGTTGGTTATTTACAACTATTTCCAAGATAGTTATTTACTAGTAAATAACCGTGTAATTTACTCGGCTATATCCCTCGGGCTTGGTGTAGTTAGTAGTGCGCCTACATTTTATACCAAGGGTTCGGACCCCATGGTAGTGTTTTATTTAAGCCATTTAGATACCAAATGGCTTAAATAAGAATTCCTGGACCCCCAATATGTATATTAATCAATAACGGATATCGTCAAAAGCCTTATATGGCCTGAGCTGCCGAAAAGACTGTGTGAATGTGTGTGTGAGTGTGAATGAGAAAAAAGTGTGGTGTTTTTTTTACTCGGCTGACAATTACTTGTCAACTGTGCTCCCTAAAAAGCACAACATGTAGCATCAGCCACTAACAAGGGAAGAAAGATAATTTTGCAAACTCCTTTATTTAGAATCTGAGATGTTTTGAAAAACTGAAAAATATAGATTTTTTTTTTATCAATATTTTATTGATAAAAAAAGACAAGAAGTCAGGAAATCAAGTGGAGAGTTTGTTTACATGAATGAATCCGTTTCATTTATTGGATTCAATCTTTTGTTTTATACATTTATTTATTTTTTTTATTCATTTCCATAAAATATTCTGATTGAATGACATATTTTATTAATATTTCAAAATTGGATAATAAATAAATATAAAATATCAAGATATTTAAGATAAAAGTTATAAATTTTAAAATGTCATCTGATTTTTGATGTTATTGATACTTGGAAATGGAATTTTTTGCTATCTGCTGAGGGGTCGCTGGCAGTGAGGTTAAAGTGACATCTTTACGATCTAAAGACTCCCTCCCAAATCCACTTTGACAATGCTATTATTCATTAAATTTTATTATTTAATGAAATTTTTAATGTTACTAGTAACATAAAAAGGAAATGGATTTTATTAAACTCAACCGCTTCTTGAATAGTTTTTTTTTTTTGGAAGATATTTTAAGATCTTTGTTTTTTAAAATAAATGGTGATAAAGTATGTATTTTACAAATTCAAATGGATATTCTTAATTGATAAAAAAAGTGACTAATTTGATGTTAAAAAAGTCATTTTCTTCTACATTAACGTTCTTTGTTGAATAACTTTATTTTCTTCTTGTCTTTGTTTAAACATATCATTTTTTTTTTCTTTAAGTTATATATTTCAAATGTAATTCAACATAAAATATTTATGATTTAATTCGATTTTTCTCCCAAAGCTGCCATCCTTGAAATGATGAATGTCCTAACAAAAAAAAAAAGTAAAAAAGAATGAGAAGAATTTATCCCTTGTTTTAAGTTTAATATCTTTTCTTCTTCTTCGTCTCTCCAACCAGATTCGGAATTTACAATTCGTTACCTCAGGTGAATTGAAAAGTGAAATAAATAAACTTCCCTGGAATTAAAACCCTGATGCCCTTAGGCAGAATATAACTTAGAAAGTCCTTGACAAATTCATTATAAAAAATGTAATGGAATAAAAATTAACTGGTACTTTTTCAATTTTAAAATCTTATCTATAACTTGATAAAAAATAAATAGATAACAAGAAAGAAGAATTTCTTACACTAACTGGAATATCCAGGCTGGTGCGAAAAAGACCTCGTTCCCTCATCAATACAAACGATTATATTAATTAAACTTACTATAAAGGGGTGATTATTAAAAGTTTACTAAAATCGCGTGATATAGACCTTTTTAACATATCTTTAATTCAATTTAATCTTTTATCCGCTGCAAAGAGAACTTAGTTATCTTATTTTATTTTTACTTCATTGTTTTATTCATTACCAAATAAAGGATTTTTTCTTTTTTCGGCAACCCTTGGCATTCAATTTTACAGTGAATAATTTAAATTAATGTAAAATATCAATGAAAATGATTGGTGCAAAGAGTCAATATATTATGACTAGAGCCCGGATGTTCATGCCCAATCAAACCTTAAAATATGCATGCATTAATGCCCTATAACAGGGGTGGCCAAGCTCCTTGATAGTACGAGCCATTTTTCAAAATTTGAAAATACCATTATATAGTTGTCAGTATATTTATAAACACTCACACTTTTTTCCCATTCACACTCACACACATTCACAGAGTCTTTTAGGCAACTCCGGCCATATAAGACTTTAAACGATAACCGTTATTGAATATATATATTTGGGGTCCAGGCATTTTTATTGGTATCCAAATGGCTTAAATAAAATCATCGGACCGCCTAGGATCCGAACCCTCGACCCTTGGTATACAAGGCCAGCACGCTAACCTTTTTTTTTTTTTTTTAAAGACATTCACACTTTTTTCTCATTCACACTCACATCAAAAAAAAAAAAAAAAAAAAAAAAAAAAAAAAAAAATTATTTATTTTTTTTTTTTTTTATTTATTTTCACACACACATTCACACAGTCTTTTCGGCAACTCAGGCCATTTAAGACTTTAGACGATAACCGTTGTGTTAATTAATATATTAATTGTGGGTCCAGGCATTTCTATTTAAGCCATCTGGTATCCAAATGGCTTAAATAAAATCATCGGACTGCCTGGGTCCGAACCCGCGACGTTTGGTATAGGAGGGAGGCGCGCTAACCTACTACACCAAGCCTCGGGGGCTGGTGGGGTTGGTTAACAAAATTTAATTCTTCGATTAATAATATATTGACTAAGAATTATTCTTCTCCTTTCTTACGAATCTGGTACAGGTCTGACCAAAAGCATTTTTTTTTTAAATTTGTTTAAGGTCTTTTTCGGCATCTGAAGCCATTTAGACCCCGTCCCTATTTATTGATTGGTATCCAATTCAGTTGAAATAAATTTCTCACCTGTGACGGGATGCGAACCCTTGACCTTTGGCACCAGAAGCCAATGCTCTACATTGAGCTATAGGTCAAGGGCAGATCAAATGCATTGCTTCCATCTCAGTTGTCAAAGTGATTACTTTACTTTTTTTATTTAAATTTTAACACTTTGATGTTATAGTTTTTGCTTTCAGAATAGCAATTTGCTGCAAGGAAATGTTAATAATTTTCACATAATTTGATCGTATTTGTGATACTTATTGATCTAACAGATACAGTACCATAAAAGAAATAAGAGAAATCTTTTTTTTATTACAGCACATTATTTACAGACAATATTTAATCCTAAACAAAATTGCTCTTTTCATTTTTGACAAATTTGTTTTTTTTTTTTTTTTGTTGGTCCCCTCTTTGAAAAAAAAATTCTTTTTATTTTAAATTTCTTTATTTGTTTTATATCTTTTTCGCCATCTAAGGCCATTTAAACCCTGTCCCTATTCAAGTCAAATGAGAAAAATAAATTTTAGAATAATTTAGTGTTTAGATTAGAACTGTTAACATTATAACGGAGATTAAATAGAAAATCCTGGTTATCTCCTGATCAGTAGGCTAATACTAGAATGTCAATAATGTTGATGTTTCATTTCATTAGTATGTTTAGAATCATACATGTTTGTTGAAATTGTATTTCAGCACCAATTGTATCTAAATTTGGATTAGCTTTTTAGTTATCTCTTTTAAATTATTTGGACAAACGATTTTGCCATATAAAAATTCTATAGGCCTACTTATTTAGGCATATATGGACGCTGATACGCATTAGTGTGTCAAGCGTAAAGTTTTTTGTTTTCATTGGATTATATATAATTTTTTTTTGTCAATTTGCACAATTGCACAGTAACATTAAATATAAATTTTTTTAGGACATATTTCATAAAAAATACTATTAATTAAAACATTTGAAACAATATTCCGTGCTTAACTCAATTTTTAATTTTTTGTCGCTTGACACAGTAATGCATAACAGGGTCCATATATAATGATGGTTCACGGGATGTTCACAGAGGAGTCTGTCTCACTTACAATAAACTGTATATAGGCCCTATATCCTTTGCTTGTTTATAAATCTTTCTATAGAAATTGAAATCTACAGCCCTGGTCGGCAGAGGGGTCATTTGGGGAAGGGGGGGGGGATTTTCCCTCTCCAAGGGCTCTGATTTTTTTAAATTTTATATTATTCTAAATAAAATATTTCAAAATATATCTACGAGTATAAACTTAAATTAAATATCTTTTGGCCAAATTTGAGTTCATATTTGTAAGTAAATTTTAAGAAAAAAAAAAGTTTGTCCCCCCTCCAAGAACAAAAATTTGCCCCCCCCCTCCCCACTCACCAAGAAAAAGTTGAAATGACGCCACTGCTGGTCGGCACCTCATATTTCTTTTAGCAACACTATATTTAGAAGCTTTTATTGCATTCCTTTAAAGCTTTATCTAGGTATATATGCATTGATATCCATGGGAGAAAAAAATAATAAATAGACGTAGGCTATTTATTTATTTTTTTATTTATTTTCATTAATAAGGACAGGCTCCAAATGGCCTCAGATGCCGAAAAAACTTAAAAATAAACACACCGAACTACCTTTTGAATAAAATCTATTTTAAACACAATTCCCTTTCTGTTAGAGATGGCATTATCAGTGGCGTAACCAGCCTTTGAGGGCGGGGGGCGAAGCTCAACTAGGGCGCCGATTTTCCAGGGGCTCCGCCTCCTGGACCCCCTTGCTCGCCTCCTGGACCCCCTTGCTCGCCTTTGGCGAGCAAATTGCCCGCCTTCGGCGGGCAAATTTCTTGCATCCAGTAATTTTCTCAGCGAATTTGTTTACATGTTTTTTAATGACACCTGTATGATTTTGTTTTGATTTTTCTTTGCTTTTACGAAAAATGTCGTTTTCTTCTGTGATTATTTCAAAAACTATTCAGTTTTCGGGAAAATATCAAAGAATAAAAACTTTTTAAAATAGAGTATTTTATTTCGACGGGCATGCAAATGAAATTTTATTTAAAAATTGCTAGACATTCGTTCATTCATTCCCTAAATCTCGGGCGGGAATGGGCGGGCCTGAAGAATGGTAAAAGCCCTTTCATTTTGAGAAAATCGAAAAAAAAACTGAAAAACTACATCAGTAAAATACTAGTACTTTTTGGCCGATTTTGATTAAAAGCTTATTTTCACTCTCCCGGGTGGTGTTTAACTTAAATATAACATTTCAGTCTCATAGCTCAATTCCTTCATGCTTAAAAAAATTTTGAATTCCAAAAAATTAAATATTAAGGCTTATACGATTCGTATCCTGAGTAAATCTCCACAGCCTTAAAACATCAAATTAAGGCTTATATATTGCAAAATAAAAAAAATTTTAATTATAAAGCCTCTATATACGTTATTTATTATTTTTGGAATTAAATTCATTTAAAATAGTAGAATTCAAGTTGTAATATAATTTTAAAAGAAAACAATCAATTTTTTAAGACAATCGTTGAAAAGAATATGATAAAATCACATACGCTGGGCTATATCTTAGAGGCCGTAGGGCGCCTATGCCGGTTCCGGGGGGGCGCCAAGGGCTCGATGCGCCTGGGGTAGGGGGCTCGCCCCCCCCTGGTTACGCCACTGGGCATTATATAATTAATCAGATCTTAGTTTCTCCTCAGACTTCACCCCTTACATGGTTAATGCCTAATCCGCAACTGTACTTAGCAAATATACACAGAGCAAATATTAATATTTATTTAGTGTTACGGTGTGTTTGTTTATCTCAAGATATTGGTATTGATTCATCACAGTCTTTTGCCAATAAAAAAAAAAAGAAACATTATCGAATTTTTTAAATTTTTTTATAAAAAACATTCACACTTTTTTCTCATTCACACTCACACACATTCACACTGTCTTCTCGGCAGCTCAGGCCATATAAGACATTTACGATAACCGTTATTTATGAATTTATATATATTAGGGTCCAGGCATTTTTATTTCCATCTGGTATCCAGATGGCTTAAATAAAATCATCGGACTGCCTGGGGTCCGAACCCGCGACGTTTGGTGTATGAGGTTAGCACGCTAACCTCTACACCACGCCCCGTGGGCATAATTACTAAATTCAAAGGATTAAGCCCACTTTCAAGTATAAAAAATTATTTATTATTATTAAAATAAATAACAAATAGAAAAATAGATAGAGCATAAAATAATGATATAACTTTAATATAATCTGCTCCCAAAAAAATTATATATTGTATTAACCAACGATATAACATCTAAGCCTACCAATGCAAATAATGTAAATTTAAATCATCAAGCCTCAAATGCCGAAAAAACTTGACGACAACTGTTTAAATTTCCCAACAAATATTGACTGCTTTTATTTTTAAATAAAATTGATTGATTTATTTTCTTGTGCCAAAGGGGGAGGGTGGGGTGGTCGAGTTCTCCTGTACTCTCTCTTGTTCCGCCACTAGTTTAGACCATATTATAATCGACATGGTATATGGAAGAAAAAGTTAGTAATGTTAAAATTATGAAAATAATTTCAGAAAATAGTTTTTAAAATATTAATTTTGGAGATTAAAGATGGAGTAATATAACTTCTTTTCTGCTGATTCTAACATTAATAAAGCAATTTGAACTTATACTTGTTCAAAGAGTACTGGAACATGAGATTTATACCTTAAAAATATAATTTTTTTCAATACGATTTTTTTTTAAATTGGCTCCTCAGGAATTTTTTTGTTAAAAAGGTACATTAAAAAATTATACACTTTATTATGGGGTCCAATTAAATCAAGTAAATAAAAAATACCTTCAGATATTTAAAGTGGAAAAAAATTTTAAAGGAAAAAATTAGTCCTGAAGAATACATTTTACCTGAGTCAATAAATGTATCTTACAATTGTTAATACTAAAATTTAAATTCTCCTTAAGTGGTATTGCTCAAGTTGGTTTATTTGTGAAAGAAAACGCTAAATTTTCAGCAATAATTTTTTATTAAATATAAGGTAATATTCCCAAATATTTCGAAGACCTATTGGCACTCCTTCAGTGGATTACACCTCTTTCACCAGCCCAGAGGCGTACTGAGGCAGTTGGGGGCCTGGGCCTTCACTAGAAGAGGGGGGGGCTATATACAAGAGTTCAACGTGGAAATTTTTTTTTTCGAAACTACGGAACATACATCTACAGTCCTGAGTGAGTGCATCTCATATTAATTTGTGGCGAAACTACGGAACATTAAAAAAAAAAAAAAAAAAAATTTTTTAGAAATTAATTTTCTACCCTGCGGAAAATTTTTTTTCCCTCCTTTTAAAATTATTTTACCTTTTCTTTAGGAAAACGAAATTTTTCCGCTGCCCCGGACTTCTCTAAGACAAATATTTGGAAGCCTATGCTGACTCGGGGCCTGAGGCGGACCCTTGGTACGCCTCTGCATCAGCCCCTTACAATTAAAACGCTTGGAAGCGAGCAAAATAATTATTAATTGCTGAATAAGTAACATGCTCGCTGGTGCAAATGAAAGTGTCCACTGAAGAAGGAGTGCCAATAGATCTCCGAAACATTTGAAAATATTATATTTAATAAAAAATAGCTGAAAATTTAGCATTTTCTTTCCCAAACTAAAATTTAAATGTATTTCTTCAAACCGAAAAGCACCTCAAGAAAACAAACAACGGAAGATCAATTTGGCTGAAATAAAAAATAAACAAACTTGGCTTTAGAAAATTTCTATTTTGTTTATTTTTCCAATTTTCAGAAAGTAGGGGAGAGGGCGGGACATTGGGACACGAGGCACATTGGGACAATCGAATTTTAGCGCTACTAAATGTAAAGTTAGATTGTACTCTTTGACCATTAGGGTGCATTAAGTGCCCATTTTATTATAGAAAAATTTTAACAGCGTCAAGCTACGCCATAGCTAGTTACACGTTGCTACATCATATTTGTCCTGCGTTGTAAAAAAATCGGAAATCGTTTGAGGTCGATTATTTTTCATATGAACGTTTGAATTAAGACAGTTGAAATATTAGAGATAAGTAGACTTGTTTATTCTTACTATGTCGGTATATGCAGATGTAATTGTTTATTTTAGCTATTTGTATAGCCTCATTTTGTTTATAAACATGATTGAGGTAGATTGGGACATCTAGCGAGAGGCACATGTGGACACTAATAAATAAGAAATTATATATAATATTTAAGATATTATATTGTGGACAGGGCCGCAGACAGACTTGACGGGCCCCGGGGCTACTTACCAAAATATACCAAACTAATGTGGTACTTTATTTGATGCCTCACGCTTTCTTAATACTCTATAATAATAAAAAAGACTAAAAAGATTAAAATAAAAATATAATAAAAAAAACTTAAAAAAAAAAAATGCTTTTATTTAAATCGAACTAAAAAGAGATAAATAATTTAATTGTTCTTGTTAAAATTGTTGAATATTTATAACTTAAAATAAAAGCGTGGGGCGCTCATTAATAGCTTAAGGAATTGTCTATACCCTCGGAATAACTTCGAAGCGCCCCACGCTTTTATTTTAAGTTATAAATATTCAACAATTTTAACAAGAACAATTGAATTAAATTATTGATCTCTTTTTAGTTCGATTTAAATAAAAGCATTTTTTTAAAAACGTTTTTTTTTATTACCGTATATTTTTATTAGCTATCCTGAGTCGTGAAAAAGATTGATTTGAGATTAAAAGGCCCGGGCCCCCTGAGGAAAAAAAATTCAAGAAAATGATTTTTTTTAATTGAAATTTTAACCATGAAAATTATTTTTTATTAGAATTTTAAGGTGGGAACGCAATGGGCGAATTCAGGGGGGGCCAGGGGGGCCGGCCCCCCCCCCCCCAAAGCCTTCTCCAAAACAAAAAAATACCTATTGTTTTCCCTAATGATTTTTTTTTTTTTTTTAAATAATTATTTTATTAACTCTCATAAATTCTAAAATCTAACAAAAAAACTTATAAATAATTGAAAAAATCTCTAATATTTGCGAATTTTGTATTAAAATTATTTTTTATTTCAAGAAAAAAAAATTTTTTTTTATTTTTTTTTTATTTATATATTTTCCTGGCTACGCTACTGATATCTACGATAACAAAATTGTTTAAAATAATAAAACTGCATTATTATTTACACTTTAGATTAAAATTAGACATACAATGAAAATGAAAAGGGGGGCGATAGGTGTTAGTCAGCCTCCAGAAAGGGTTGGGGAACCACTGTGTTAGATTGTGCCACCTTTATTCACCAAATTATTTTTTTAGAACAAAACAAATTGGTTTTGTCCACATCTGCCTCTTCACTGTCCAAATCTACCTCACCCAAGAGGTACATTGGGACAATTTGGATTTTTTGGAAAATTGCAAAAATCTAATTCATCTATTGGTGAATAAGCGCTAAGCCTATGGCAATAGATAGTGCATTTATCAGTGTCAACAACATAACATTAAAAGCTCAAAAATATTGAAAGCCAAACTATACACAGCTAATTTTATTTGTACTGTCCCAATGTCCCGCCCTCTCCCCTACATAACATTCTTTAGTTTTCTCGGTGGTTTTTTTTTTAAACTTTTTCTTTTCTCAATTTGATTGTCAAGCAGCCAGTCCATCCATTCCGAAAAGAAAGAAGTTGATTTTTCGGTAGCCGATGACGGCTGTCATTTGTCTCCATCGTAACGGCTGGTCTAGTGTGTGCCGTAATTAATCCTAATGGCGTTTCGATGGCGCATCAAACTCTCTTTAGCCGCCTTCAAACAGTCTTTAAGTCGGTGGTGTGTTGAGAGGAACGAGAGCCACTTTGCGCATTTCCGGCACCTTTTGCCGTTGCCAAGTCGAACTGTCTAAACGGGTGTGCTAATGTGTTTTTCACCAGTGTGTGCGAATCTTGGTGGGTGGTTTCCATGACAACGGGACCCAGGGATGTGCTTTGCTCTCTCTCTCTCTCTCTCTCTTGGCCCCTCGACTGTTTTTCGCCACCCATATATTAAGCAACATCAAAGAACAACCAGAGGAGGCAGAAAAAAAACGCATTTCTTACTTCTATATTCTTCAATGAATTTATAATTGGAAAATGAGACTAAAAAAATATTACATTTATATTTTACCAACATTAACTATATATATTAACGCCAGTATTTTTTTTTCTTCATTTTTCTTATTACTAACGAAGGGTGGAAGGTGGCTGGATGTTTTGATAAAAAGAAAAAAATTAGGTGTTATCTGTGTCTTCTACACAGCCGGTGGCTTTTTAACGGGACAACGTCTTTTGCTTGATTTCAAAAAAATTTTTTTTCTCTTACCTATATTGAAATATAAAGAGAGAAAGTATTGTTTTTATTTTTTTTTTTTACTAGTAGTTTGTTTTCATAAATAAACATGTTCAAACATTTTCATTGTAACAATATATGACAGGTGTGGCCAAACTTTTATCCATTAAGGGCGACATATGCTTAAAAAATGAGGTTTTTCGAAAAAAAATTAATTTTGGAGTTAATTACTCGAGATTTTTTTATTTATTCTATTAGAGGTTATCTTTCTGCTCTAAATGACATTCATTTAGTCAGATCTGATTAGCCGTTCGGAATCTACAGGGGTTTAAAATTTCGAAAAACGAAATCCCGCCGAGTGCTCTCATGCGGTAAAATGACGTCATATCAAAAAAAAAGAAAAAAAGCCCTCGGGGTATTGAACCACTCTTTCTAAAACTATATTTAGATTTAATATAGCTTTTATGGTCAAGTCGCTATGTGTTGCACAAGTAGGGCTATTTTTCGATATTTTTTTGCCTAAAAAATGATGTTTTTCGAGAAAAAAACCAATTTTGGAGTTAATTACTCGGGATTTTTTTTATTTATTCTATTAGAGGTTTTCTTTCTGCACCAAATGACATCCCATTTAGTCTGATCTGATTAGCCATTCGGAATCTACGGGGGTTTAAAATTTCGAAAAACGAAATCCCGCCGAGTGCTCTCATGCGGTAAAATGACCTCATATCAAAAAAAAGAAAAAAAGCCCTCGGGGTATTGAACCACTCTTTCTAAAACTATATTTAGATTTAATATAGCTTTTATGTCAAGTCGCTATGTGTTGCACAAGTAGGGCTATTTTTCGATATTTTTTTGCCTAAAAATGAGGTTTTTCGAGAAACAAACCAATTTTGGAGTTAATTACTCGGGATTTTTTTATTTATTCTATTAGAGGTTTTCTTTCTGCATCAAATGACATCCCATTTAGTCTGATCTGATTAGCCGTTCAGAATCTACAGGGGTTTAAACTTTCAAATTTTAATTTACCGCAGCGCGGTAAAATAAAATGATAGGAAAAAAATAAATGGTGAAATCTTTAGCTGAAAACTCATTCTTTCTAACCGTATATTTCTCATAATTATACCTCTTAAGACAGAGGAGTTATTCAAGGCAATAAACTTTTTCGTGCAAGCCCCCTCTAACATGCCACCATAGACACATGATTTGTAAGACGTTGTCACGTCAAAAAAATGTTGGCTATTCATTTATATAATATTTTTATTTTATGAATTGCAAAACTCACCAGGACGGTGCTGATAATTATCAAGTACTGGTTACTAGGTCATATCAGTCTAATAAAATGTATAAATGATATACTTTTATATACCAATATGTTTATTATTAAATTCCAGAATAAAAAATGTATTATCGTTTATATATATTTTATTTGACTGATCTGACCTAGAATCCATTTCACTAATTTTTAGTTCATATTTATTCATGGGCGTAACTAGAGAATTTGGCTGGGGGGCCAAGGGACCAGCCATCCTCGCTGGGGGGGGATCATATGGGACCAGCTATCCTCCGGGTGGCCTGGAAGCCCCTTATTTTCTTGGGACAGGGTGCTTTCTAGGGGGGGGAAGAGCCTTCTGGGGGGGCGGCACCCCCTAGTTACGCCCATGTATTTATTATACCTACTTTATTTATGAATGTTCGAAACAGAGTAAGTCCAACTCTTTTTAAGTCTTTTAGGGATCTTAGGCAGTGGCGGATCCAGAGGTGTTTCTCGGGGGGGGGGTAATATGGTGTGACTGGTCGCACATCACACATTTTTTTCTTAATTTCGGTAATTTAAAGGCTCATTCTGTATTTGTTTGCCAGAATATAAATATAAATCACATTTTTAAGTATTAATTTTTAAAATTTTACTTTAAAAATACATTTTTTTCGAAAAAAAGTATTTTTTTCAAAACTAAGGAGGGTAATTACCCCCTTTACCCTCCCCCCTTGTATCCACCCTTGATCTTAGGCCATTTCAACAATAAACGATACATTTAACATGAGAGTGAATGTTTTTTTGTTGGTGTTCCAAAGAGCCCTATGGGCCCTGGGAATCGAACTCAGGATCTCCGCATTTCCAGGACATCGGTGAATATTAATATTTTATCCAAATGTATAGAATCTCGAAAAATATTTAACTATTAATATAAATAATACTTATGTTAAATTAAAATACTGTATATAATATATTGAGGTCCAGGCATATTTATTTATACCATTTGACATCTTAGGGCCGGTTGCTTCATCCTGGGTGAGCTTGTTAGCCCCGACTTTTTTTGTAGTGCAGAAACCCACTTCAGTTTTATTTTTATAGTAAAATATACGATATTTCATCATTTTATTGCTAAAAGAAGTATTCTAGAAGTACATATATTTGTTATTTTACCTTATATTCTACTTATTTTATCAATAAAATGATGAAATGATCAATATTTTTTAAAATATGTTATAGGCTAGGGCCCGCTTGCATCAGATCTCGTCGCCATATTTAGCCCTGAGTTAACCTCACTTTTGAGTAATTTCATATAGATATATGGGGAATTGGAGCCAAGGTCGGGCTAAAGTTAGCCCAGGCCCAAAGGTGGGGCTAAGATTTAGCCCTGGGTTGACACGTACGAACATGTATTATGAACTCAAGCATCCTAACTCCACCAATATAAATGTAAAAAATAATATAAATGCAATATGGAATCTACCGTTTTTTTGTTATTATTCATTTTATGTCAATCAGGATTATACTCGTGTATCCAGGATATATTGCAAGTTGTTGAGTATTCTCCTAACTTCATCTAAGGCATTGCACATGTCTTGTTAATAAAACTATTTGTTTTCAAATTGAATGCAAATTGATATTAAATATTTATATGAATGTTTTCAGTTGATATTACTTCTTGTTAGGTGAAAATAAAAGGTATATTTCTTTTTGAAATTATCTTTATTTGAGCCACACAGCTGGCAATTTGTCAAAATAGTTGTGAAGATTGGAACAATTGACAAATTGTTATGTGAACACTAATAAATCTTGTTTATTTTTTTGAAAATTTTCAAATTTTAGCAAAAAAAATTAAATTCTTATATTTAAATGTATATTAATAATATTTATTTAAATTATGGGTGATAATATCAATTTTTATTTTTAATAATTTTTATAAGATGCCTTAATGGAGTTGCAAACTTCACAAACAGAACATGATTTGTTCCCCCGGAAGAGGGTTTCTGCATTACAAAAAAAAGCCATTTAGCCCGGGGCTAACAAACTCACCCAGGATGAAGCAACTGGCCCTTAATGATTTAAATAAATTCATCGGACTGTCTGGGGTTTTTTTTTTTTTTTTTAAACATTCACACTTTTTTTCTCATTCACACTCACCTCACACTCACACATACATTCACACTGTCTTTTCGGCAACTTAGGCCATTTAAGACTTTGACGATAACCGTTGTAATATATATTATCTATTGTGGGTCCAGGCATTTCTATTTAAGCCATCTGGTATCCAAATGGCTTAAATAAAATCATCGGACTGCCTGGGTCCGAACCCCGCGACGTTTGGTATAGGAGGTAGGCACGCTACCTACTACGCCACACCCGGGGGCTACTGTCTGGGGTTCGACCTTCTCTCCTTGACTTTTAAGGAATTAATTTTTATTTAAAAAAATGTCAATTGATTTCCAAGGCGATTCTTCACAAGATTAATTTGATCTTGTTTAAAATTCGTTCCGTTTCCTTTTTGAACATTTATTTTTATTAGCTCTGGGAGAGAAAAGTTTCCCTTTGCCTCTTCAATAGCGAAAGCCGATATAATATTTACTTTTAATTAATTATTTCCGCAAAAATTTTAACATTAATAATCATTTAAACATTCTATATATATTATATATTAATAGCTACTAACTGACTATGAATATTGATCATTGAATTTTTTTTAAATAAACGTTTTAATCCCAAAGCAAGCATAAATTTTTCAAGCGAATACATTCAATTAAATTTTTTGCAAATAGCTTAAGTCACCCATTTAAGGTTCATTTGATTTTATTCCAATCTAATCACCCTTTATTTTATTTATTTTACTTCTAAATTTTTTTAAATTATTTTAATTATATTTTTATTTTATTAAAATAAAACTATTTTAAACTCTCTCGCCTAATAGAGACAGACCAAAAATTTATAAAAATATTAAATTACTTCCATTATACACCACTAGACCAGTAACGGAAGAAAAACATAAAGATTTACTACCCATACATCCTACCAGTTTTTAAGGAACATTTTAAAAATTTTAAACCTCGTAAAAGCCTAAAATGATAAAAATTGTTTAGGCCTACTTTTTGAAAATATTTTTAATTAATAAATAAATTATTTCATTAAAATTATTGATTCTCATAAGCCTAGTCGTCCACTGGACGCTACCGCTCCAAGCGCGACAACAAGAGACGCGACAACACGCGACAAGGGTCGTCCACTGCACGCTACTTCGCGCTACATTTGACATAAAATTTCATATACATTTCTAACCAATATTTAAAACAAATCCATATAATTCTAATAAATAATTGAATTGAAATATAAAACCAAGATAAAAATCTCGAAATTTATATTTATTTTCGCTAAATTTTCAAGTAATCAAGAGCCGCAGTTACTTCATCAAATCACTCAATGTGAAATAACAAAAAATGTATATCTTTTATCAATTTAATATACTGTATATAAATATATCAGAAAAAATTGTAATGTCGACCATAAAAGAATAAGTATGTGTTGAATATAAAATAAATTAAACATACTCTATGTTTATTTTTAAAGGTCCTGACAATGATGAAATATCGAACCTGATATTTGCAAAACAGTTGATCCATAAAACACTTGATAAAAATTAAAAAAATTTTTATGAAAATTCATTTAATTACACTCTCACCGAACAAACAGTGATTGATGATGTAAGTGAGGCTCTTCGAGGTCTATTTAATCTTATTTTGTCCCACAAATTGAATATCGACATTTTTTAATTTGTTTTATTCAATTGCATCAATTTTATTAAGAAAAAAACAAAGTGTTGCGGTTTTTTTTTGCCGGTGAGAGTATTTTAGGTTAGAAAAACAAAGGGTTAGACGCGACAACGCGCTACAGATCCCATTTTTTTTGGGATCTGTAGCGCCTTGTCGCTCGAAGCGCGTTGTCGCGTGATGTCGCGCGCTTCTAGTGAACGAGCTTCAATTGATTCACACACATTGGGATCTGTAGCATGTGTAGTGGGTAGCGCGTTGTCGCGTCCTGTGGACGACTAGCCTAAAGCCCATACTTTTTTTTTATTGCTCTAGTCTTTTATAAAGCATTCAATTGTGAAAACATTTTGGTCTAACAATAAGTCAATTCGAACATTAAAAATAACATTTTCCTACGAAATTCACACAAAATTTCATATTCATAATAAATTTCGATTAATCAAGACTAATAAAATTCAAAAAAATAAAAAAAAAAAATATCGGATAATGTGAAAATATTTTTTAATTTATTCAAATGCAATCTCGAAACAAGAAATATCTGACTTGGACCACTTTCATAATCATGGGGCACAATTATCATTAGCATTTTAGGGTTAATGGGAGACCAGGCTGAAATTAGATTATCTTTATGCATCTTTAGAAAAAGATTAATTATATTCCCTCAATAAAAGATCAATATTTTTGACATTTCTCAGGCCCTTTGAATCATCATTTGTCATTTCATTATTTATTTAAATTAAATGAATCCTTTAGTTTTATTAAAATGCGACTATTTTGAAATTTCTTGATTTCCTTTTTGGGACAGCGTGTAATAAACTTCTTCCAAGTTGTAATAATCAGTGGAAATGTTTTTAATTTCAAAACTTAATATTTCTCTTCTTTCTAAATCTTTAACGAACTCAATCATCTAAGGGTTTACATGGCCCTCATTAAAACTCTTATAATAATTCATGAATTATTAAAATTAAGAGGAGAATTTCAAAGGAAAAACCTTTCTAAAACATTAAGTACAATTTGTAATATAATAAACTTTGCGAATAATTCTCAAATGTCACTTTTTTCTACGTGCTCTTTTTTTTTCTTTTTTTATATTTATTAAAAAATTATTACCATTTGGATACCAAATGGCTTAAATAAGAATTCCTGGACCCCCAATATGTATATTAAGGTGCGCGTCTCGGAAAACCGTTAAAACACGATTGACTCGAGGCGGCACCAGATGGCGTTAGTGTTCCCCCATTGGATAACACGCAACTTGTTCCATTTCATTCTAGACTTTCCAGCTAATTAATTAAAGGCAAAAAATTAATTATTTTTTTAACACAATGATTAGGTTAGGTTAGGTTAGGTTGAAGTGGCCGTTCCCAGAGAGGGAACACACTTAGGCCAATTAGGCCCTTTGTGATACCACGGGAGGGGCTATTCCCCTACCTATCCTAAGAGGAGACTTCGGCAGGATGTTTGAATTATTTGCCGCAAGCTGGATTCGAACCCGAGTCGTGTTGAGACTTCGGACTCCGTAATCCTCAGCTTAGCAGGCTTAGCCATAGCCTCCTCAACACAATGATTAGGCTACTAATTTAATTATCTACAACTTATAGAGCTCCTTTTTTTAAAATATCTTTTATTTAATGCCATTAACCTAAAAAAAAATTTTTTTTTTTCGAAAATCAAAAAAAGGGCTTCTATAAGTTGTAGATATTTTAAATAGCTTTAATTAAAAAAAATTTGAGGTCTATAGCTTCAAAATTGTGGCCGCTGGAATCTCCCAAAATTAGCACCCCGAGACGCGCACCTT
>JAKCPI010022756.1:0-13428 GCA_023213315.1 Euborellia annulipes
CTGGTACACTGTAAAAAAAAATTTTAATTTTAGTATGTTTTAGTATAGTAAATTTACAAATTTTCCTTGTAAATGATAACTACCATACATTTGTATACTAAATTTACAAATCTATGCATTCAAAAAAAATTTTACAACCAAAAAACATTTTAAAATTACAATTCTCTTGGAAAATTAGAGTAAATATTGTAATTTTACCATACGATTTCTAATTTTACAATACAACGGCATTGTAATTTTTAGAACACGGTTTGTAATTTTAGAAAAGTGTTTGTAATTTTACAAAAAGGTTTCTAATTTTACAATACAAGGGTATTGTAATTTTCCTTTTAAGTCTTTCTGAGACGGTCAACATGGCCGACTTTGTTTCGACTGCTTTTTAGCTTTCTTAATAAAGACATTTTTGGCACTATAAGGATTTATTTAAGTTATAATAATACAAAAAATAATAATATTATGATAACTTTAAGTTTATTTTTTATTTTATTATTTAGTAAAAATAGTTGACAATGAGGTCATACTTGAATGCCAAATAGCAGAGATAGATCATTAGTTAATAGGTGATTCGATGGTCAAATGGACTAGGCAGCAAGGCTTCTACCAAAAAGGTCAGTGTTCAAATCCTGGAGGAATTTTTCATTAAATAAAAATATTTATTTCACTCCATTCAGGTAGAGACGTCCCCTAAAGGTCAATAACCTATGGGTCCAGTCGTAAATTTTTTTTTCTTTTTTCTAAATATTAGTAAAATTACAAACATTTGGATTGTAAAATTGCTAAATATTTGTAAAATTACCAAATTTGGACTCGAAATTGCTAAATATTGGTAAAATTACCAGACATTTGGACTCGAAAATTGCTAAATATTAGTAAAATTACCACACATTTGTAAACGATTTTTGCAAAGAGTTTTGTAAAAATATAATTCAACTGTATAGTAAATTTAGTATCTATTGGTCTTGGAAATTTGCTTACAACAAAAAAATTGTAAAATCATCGAAATTTTTTTTACAGTGTATGTCTACGGTTTTTTGTTAAATATGGGCAGATTATAGACATTATAGCTGGTATGATCCAAATACGCCTTCAAATATACAGGAATCTTATAATACAAAATGATCCTGCATTACAAAAGAGCGCTTTTTTAAGAAAGTACCTTACAGCTATTTACTATTTCTGTAATTGGCCCTTTATTTAACACAATAAATAAAGAAATAAAAAAATTTATTTACTACTTATCTTCGTGATAGTAATAATTTCATATCATTTTATAATTTGAAAATTACGTTATTACCTTAGCGTGATTTCCTAAGCTTTCGAAATTCTATATTTAAGAGCATTAAATTCTCATTTTGGAGATTTTTTTTTTATATTAACTTTTGAAAGTGTTAAGATATCAATTTGTTTTTGCGGTAAAGAAGAATCGAGGCATTGAGAATTGACCACGAGTTAAGAACGTTTAAGGTCCGTGAATTTCAGGTTTTTAACGAAGGCCGTCCAAGAAACATGCTAAAATGTAACAAACTTGCCCGCCGAAGGCGGCAATTGCTCGCCGAAGGCGAGCAAAGCTCGCCGGTAGGCGAGCTTGGGGAGTCAGGGGGCGAAGCCCCCATAGCGCTGCTAAGGTTCGCCGAAGGCGAAACGCTTGCGGCTAGTAATATTATACAATGATTCCCCAGTCATAGAGTGAGTGTCATAGAGACCAAGAAAAAACTCATCAATTTCAAGAGTATCTTCATCTACAGATCTGATCGATATAGAAACTTGTTCTTTTCCCTGTACATCATTGGTTTCATCAACAATGAGAGAATATTCTCCTCTTTTTTTATTATTTTAATAATTTTACGCAAAATATCATGGGAAATAATTCTCAATATTTCATTCTGAATATCTGAAGAATTATATGATTTTTTGTGTTTTAAAAATAATTTTAATTCTGGAATGTCATTTTCCCTGAGACGTAATAATTGAATGAAATTTCCTTCATTAATATCATGTGCTCTAAATGCAATTCCCTGACGAGCTAAATATAATGCTGAGGTTATTATTGTTTTTAGAGCGATTTGATTTTGTATTTGAACAGATAATGTTTGTTCAGATAATAAGGAAATAATTGGAGTATTTTTCTTCAGTGCTTCTAATTTTATAAATGATTCTTTGTGAAAAGCAGATTTTTCGTGACTTTTTAATTTTATGATAATTTTTTTCCAGTTTTTATACCCATCAATCACTAAGTTTGTTTCATGATTTTTTTCACATTTTACTAATTTTTTTCTAGCGCTTGGACACATATGAAACAAAAAATACTTTTAGTCATTGAGTCAAAATGAAGCCAAGGGTATGTTGTGAACCACTCATTCTGAAAATTATGATTACGTCCAGATTGGGTCCATGGAGGAATATCCAAAAGGTTGATACGGTTCGTTTAAAGAGCATATCTTTTCGTGTGTGTTTTTAGTAAAAGCAAAAGAAACACTCTTTACAGGAGCAGATGGATCATCGGCGATGTTTTCTGTTAAATAAATGAATAAATTATTTAATTGAATTTCCGATCTCTGAGCAAGGCAACAAAACAATAAACAAGCATAATGACTCATTTTTTGAAATTATTATATTAATACCTATGGTGTTTGTGGAAGAAATGTTACTGCTGGTACTAGGGCGATGCTCATGGTGCAAAGGACTACCCGTGCTAATGCTTCCTTTTTCTAAAGAGCCTACGAAAGAACCAGATATAATAAGAAATTTTCATTTTTTTATTAAATTTTTAGCGTACGTATATTTTTGGCGAAGAAAAATAAGTTTTTAAGAGTAGGCCTACGGCCATTCTTACCTGTTTCTTTTTTAAAATAATCATCAATAAATCGACGTTTCATTTTTTTCTTCTTATAACTGTTAATCAACTACACTAAATAGTCTGTAGTCCTTTATATTTAACTTTTACAAATATATAGTTTAACAATATGCAAATTATTTAATCAAAATTTTTTTTAGGCTATATAGTAGATTTGTTATTTACTATTTGAAGGAAATAAATATTTTTAATTTTTCTTTATTTTAATTTTTTTTTTCCAAGGCATAAAGTCTCAAGTTTTCATGTTATCTAAATTTTATTATTTTAATTCCATATAAAATGTATTTAGAATTTAGAAATACAATAGGTCTATATAAAATAAAAAAAATTTCTTACTTTTTTAATTTTTTTTAAATTTAAATAAAAAAAATTTTAAAATATATCATTTTTAAAACTAAATGAAATAAAAGAAGAAATTTTGCCCCCCCCCTGCCCCCCCTGTAGGATGCCAGGGGGGGGCAATGTACCCGTGCCCCCCCCCCAGTTCCGGCGCCTATGGAAAGAGATGTAATAGGGTAACAAATGTTAATTTAAATGTAAAGGAATTATAATAATCCTTAGAATTTTTTAAATTAAATTTTAAATTGTTGTAAATTTAAATTTAATTTCTATTGTATTTCTAAATATCTCTTGACTCCAATAGTTATTGAAAAAAAAAATCACTTGATTTAAAAAAGATTTTCTATTATGGAAGGCTTGAACACGAGAACGCCTGGAGTTAGGCAAACTGAAACGCAGGTCTAAAAGATTCGATCTTTTTTGAATTGCTAGATTGATTGATAATACAAAGAAATGACAATTGTCGCTACATTTTAGTAAATGTTTTTTACATCAATGGGCGTAAATTAACGGGGGGTCTCATTTTTTTCTATTTGTGAATTTAAGGTAAATAACTTATCATGTTAAAAAATAATAATAAAAAGACTTTTGGAAATTCAACTTTTGATTTTTTTTTTTATCTACCTTTGAAAGTTTTTTTTTTCTAAAAATATATCACGAAAAGTTTTGACATAAACAGGACTTTTATTAATTATTATTACAAAATCCACCAAGTATCGCTGTTAGGTGTCGGAAAAAAAGAAAATGGAAAAATAAGAGAACAGTAATAAATTTATTAGGACTTCTAAAACTATCTTCTTTTTAGGAGGAGGAGGGCGATGAGGGGTGGGGGGGTGAAAACCAAGCATCAAGGACCAATTTTCTTTTATATTATATATAAATATGAATTTATAGACATATTGTTTTTTCGTATTTAGGCAAAGTGGAAGGGGGGCATCGGGAAAGTGTTATTTTTTTTTTTTTTTTTAATTTTCTGGATTTTTCAAATTTTTAATTTATTATTGAGTGATATAAATGTTTTACCTATAAATTTTAAAAGTCTACTAGTATTGTTAGAAAGTGAGAGAGGATTGATACACCTTTTTAGTGAATTTCTGGTATCAACTGGTTTAAAACTGTGAACAATTTTATATGTATGTGTGAAATTTAATATTATATCTATTTCTTATTGCGCCGCCGACCCCGCACCGCGGGAATAATAAGGACGAGGACAGAAGAAAAAGAAGATCTATTTCTTATTGTAGATTTTTGTAAGTTTTGTAACTGGCTAAATGGCTTAGGCCAAAAGCCAAATAATAAAAAAAAAAAAATTTAATTTAATTTTTTGTTATATTTACATGAATTCATAGAATGAGCAGATGCCTACTTAATAAAAAATCTAAATGACTGTTAGCAATTATATAATATCAAAGGAAACATTAAAATAATGATAGAATTTCATAAGTCAATTGATAAATTTTTTATAAAATTAAAATTAAATCTCGAAGACTCAGATGAGCCGCAGTTACTTCATCATAGGTTAGGTTAGGTTAGGTTGAAGTGGCCGTTCCCAGAGAGGGAACACACTTAGGCCAATTAGGCCCTTTGTGATACCACGGTGGGGCTATCCCCCTACCTACCCTAAGAGGAGACTTCGGCAGGATGGTTGAATTATTTGCGGCAAGCTGGATTCGAACCCGAGTCGTGTTGAGACTTCGGACTCCGTAATCCTAAGCTTAGCCGGCTTAGCCATTGCCTACTTCATCATAACTGCGGCTCATCTGAGTCTTCGAGATAGAATATCCTTCATCTCAGAATCAAGATAATTATTAAAATTAAATTTTATATCACGATCAAAATTAATATGACAATCAACTTTGGAGGGCCCCATATTCGACGGGGCCCTAGTGCGCCTGATTCGCTCAGAAGTAGAGGACCGCTGAACGCCCTTCGGAAGCCAGTAAAAACAGATATTTCTTCTATATTTTTGTAAAGTCGAAATGCCCTTCTTTCTTAGCCCTATTCCCGCAGTGCGGGAGTCGGCGGAATGGGTTTTTTGCGACCGAAAGAAATAGAACAGGCCGGCCCTACGCACGGTCTGGCCCCTGTTGAAAATAGAGAAGGAAGGAACAGATATGTAAAGAACAGGACTGCCAGTCCCAGCTCGGGTAGCTCGTGCTCGACACGTCCACGTACCCACAATATGTGGCCCATTAGCATTAAAGTCTAAATGACCAATAGATCATAAATTTATATAAAATCATTATTAAAATCAGAAAAGAAACGTATTTTTTTTAAAACCATTTTCGGCGCATAGGCCTTCTGAGGCTATTTAGGGGTTTGAATTTTATTATATAAATTTCTATATACAAAATATCGATGACTGATCCCTCGAGGTCACCAATCCGAAATTTCATCCCTTAACCGCAACGATTATGGTTGCTCTTCCCTGTTGCCAGGAACCCGGCATATGAAACGTATGATTAGATTATTCGAGCATTTTGTAGCTCGGAACAGATTATTTTGTTTTTATCATAAATATTACTAAATATAGAAAGGTTCATCAGATTTTTTTTTAATTAAAAAAAATAAACGCATTTTAATATGAAATTATTTCAAAACATTCACAGAAATATGCGTTGGATTTAGTAAATAATATTTTTAATTAATAAAAAAAAAAAACATTCTGGAATTTAAAAAGTTAAATATTTAAATAAATTACTTTAGATAAACTTCAATATTAACGTTAATGTTATTAAATTTAACTTTTCACTAAACAAATAATGAGTTAATTTACAATGAATTCATTTTCATTTATATTATTTAGTTGAATACAATATATTAAATAATCCGATTATACTTGAGTTTTTCGAAATTTATATTGGAAAATTATTGGCAAATGAATTTAATGTAATATTTATTTTAATAAACATAGATTAATAAATTATTTATTTAGAGATTATAGAATTTAAGTTGGTCTTTAAAAAGTGATTGATTTTAAATTAAAAAACGTCTTGAAACAGAGTGTATTCATAATTTTTCTAAAATGGGATCAATTAATAATTGAAGACCTGAAGTAAATTTTGATCTAAGTGCCATTTTTTCAATTTTCGAGTTTTAGCCGGAACTATGATCTATAGGCCAAGCCACTTGAAGTATATTCTAATCCAAGTCCCAAACCTGTGTGTAGTAGGTCGGATCATTGTCATCAAAACCCGTGAGCTGTATGTGCCCTGCACATAAAAAAAAACATCATTAAAACTTTGAAAAAAGCCACTTCGATCATAATTTACGTATTTCAGGTCTTCATTTTTTTTTTTAATTTTTTAAAAGAAGTGAGATTCAAGACAATTCATTTGTTATACTGGCAACTTTTATTATTGTAAATTCCTATCGGGATCCTCGTTTATTTACCCGAGGTGCTTTCGTGTACGAAGACACACACCTCAAACCCAACCGGCCTCTGGCCGTAGACATCTACCGGCACCCCGTGAAGTTACATTATTTCCTATCTCTAACTCCTCCTCCTCCTGCTTTCGTCTCTAGCCAGTGAACTAATCCTTATTACTGGTTCCAACCGGCTCCTTATATCCAACCTCTTCTATGCTATGAAGGATGCCCTAGTTTGACTCCCTCAGCACAAGAATTAATAACAATAATTTAATAATATATTTAATGATCAGGAAGTAAGGCAGGAACAAAAGCAAAATTATAAAAAAAAATCTGGTGTGACTGGCGCACAGCACACAACTTTCTCTTACCTTCGGTAATCGAAAGTTGTGTTCTGTGCTTGTCACACCAGATTTTTTGTGTCTAAATGTATTTAGTTTCCGACAGTATGGTACAATTGAATTCAAGATGTAAAATTTATATGTCAAAATATTTATATTTTGTTACCATGGCAACCATTTCTCCTATCTTTTCTATGGAGTACAAGAGTAAAGTGGTCTTCAGAAGATTTCAATGACAAAATGAGAATATACATTTTATTGAAGATCTAATAAATAATTGATTTTGAATTTTAAAAAAAATCGTTGGAGCAAATTTAGAGAAAATCGAAAAAAAACTGAAAAACTACATCAGTAAAGTACTAGTACTTTTTGGTCGATTTTGTTCAAAAGCTTCGTGTCACGTCCCAGGGGGTGCCTAACTTAAATATAAAATTTCAACCTCCTAGCTCTTTTCGTTCTTGAGATATTTTGTTCACAGACACACACACACACACAGACAGACAGACCATGTCGCGAAAACCACTTTTTTGGATTCAGGGGACCTCAAAACGTGAAGATCCATCAAAATCTCGACATCGAATTTTTGACATGAATCCAATACTTTCTCTCTATATATATATTACATATATACATAGGTAAGAGAAAGTAAAAAATATTGCTTTATTTAATAGTTTTACAGACGTTTCGGTAGTTTCTTTCGGCCATATTCAAGACAGATGAATTTGCCATGGTCAAAAGTAATCATAACACAGATGGTAGAGTGTTAGGAGTCAGGGGTTCGCATCAGGTCTCAAGTGACAAAAATTTATATCAACTGAATTGGCTACCAATCAATTGAAATAAATAGAGACGGGGTCTAAATGACCTCCTATGCCAAAAAAGACTTTAAATACAAAAGAGAAAGGAAAAAAGCGTTCTCTCTAGGTTAACGGCAAACTCCTGAAGAAGGGGAAAGAAAAAGTTAAATTGCTTCTGGCTGCCTTATCTCTTCATCAAAAAGTATACATTCAGCCAATATTCCTAAAACAGTGTCGAAACTCGCGGGTCGAGTCCCGATTGCTTTGAGCCGCTCTGATGTGACTGATCACCACTAGGGGCGACCGCAGGGCATTATGGGTCTCCGACTACCTGGGTGGATGGCACAACGGCTTCCGGCCACTTCGTTTTGCTCGCTCATAAGCCTTGCATCACACCTCCCTTGCTGTTGGCGACGCGTCGGATTCCTACTTTACGTTATTGTATTTAGCGAATCTGCCTTCCTGCCACACATCCTTATATCTTTTCTATTTATATTCTTCTTATTTTCTTTTACAATTGATTCTACCTTTGCTGGACCTATATTTTCCTCATTGACTCGAATTTTGGTTTTCCTGACTCACGCCACGTTTCGATATTTCATTTCATCCATCTTTTGTTGCTCCTCATTTCAAACCGCATTCACTTATTTATTCACATAATTATTTATTCACCTATTTATTTATTTATTAACCTATTTATTTATTCCCTTTATTTATTTATTTTTTTTTCTTTCCGCTACCTAGGCAAATATTCGCTCGGGTTACATAAATTGTAAATTTTGTATTATATATATAGTAAAATCACTATATATATATATTTTTTATTTATTATTTTTTTGTGAATAAACCAAATTGGCTATTCCGAATTTGATACTCTTTTTTATTCAACACAGTGTTTGTGTGTGAAGGTAATTATAAACACCCATACAGTCCATTGAATTATCGTTGTTTCCTTGTTATATTTTTTTTTCCATTATTACTTTCCACAAACAGCTTATTAATATACATGTTTATTTATTAAAATAAATAAATATTACATAATATTCATTTGTAAAAATCTCTATAGAAACTTCCTTATGAAAGTAGAAGTCTTGCTTCATAATAAGGGCCAATGCTTCTCGCTCTAATCTAACAAATTTCGACAAAAACAAAAGAACAAACATAAAAAATTATTTAATCTTCAAATATAAACTAACAAAATATGACATGTATAATTATAATTTAGTTTAAATGTAAAGAAGAAATTCTATTAATTAGTAATTAATTTTCTTTTGAAAAGAGAAAAATATCTTCAAATTATTTTTAAAAGAAGAATTCAAAGGATAAATAGTGCTTTTTTAGTATGACATTTTTGTTACTCTTTTTTTTTTAAGAGTTTGAAATAAAAGGATAAATTGAAGTTTTCTCTATTGTCAAAGCACACAAAGCAAAACATTCAAGAAGACAATACAATTGTCAACTGTTAATTCAAATCTATCTGCAGTTGATCAAAGGATTAATGTAATACTAGCATTAGACGTCATTAAAGCGAGGAAGAAAATAATTCCCATGAGAATGGACTCAATGTCTAATTTCAACTACTACCTATTAATCACCGAAGAAGTATTTAAGCATGTTCTTTTTCTTCTTTTTATTTTCTTGTATTAAACAATAATTTTTAGTTTAATTTTTTGTTCCTTTTGAGATACTGATTTTGAATTCCTAAAATAAGAATGGTCTAGGTATAGTATGTTTGATAGAAATAACAAGAAGACAAATTAGAAGGAAACTTTATGGAAGGAAAATAGTCGGAGATTAAGTTTTAGAATTTATATTTTTATCAAAGGGTCGCGTCTCAGGGTGCTAATTTTGGGAGTTTCCAGCGGCCACAATTTTAAAGCTATCGACCTCAATTTTTTTTTTTTTTAATTAAAGCTATTTAAAATATCTATAACCATGGGCGTAGCCAGGGGGAGGCAGGGGGGGGGCCGTTGCCCCCCGTAGTTGGTCCTAAAAATTAAAAAAAAAAAATATATATATATATATTTCCCATTGGAAATTTTTTTTTAACACCCCAATTCACTACATTAATTTAATTTTTTTTTAATTTAAATAAATAATTAATACTCTATGTATATATTAATTGCAAACCCCCTCTTTTGCCCTAACGAGGGGTTGGCCCCCCCCTAACAAGAAGTCTGGCTACGCCCATGTCTATAACTTATAGAAGCCCTTTTTTTTGATTTTCGAAAAAATATTTTTTTTTAGATTAATCGCATTAAATAAAAGATATTTTTAAAAGATTCGCTCTATAACTTATAGATAATTAAAATTAGTAATCATTGTGTTAAAAAATAATTAATTTTTTACCCTTAATTAATTAGCTGGGATCTTTCAAATGAAATGGAATAAATCCCTTGTTTTCCTATGGAACTAACGCCATCTCCTGCCACCTCGAGTAACTCGGTAGTCAATCGTGTTCTAACGGCTTTTCGAGACTAGCACCTTAAGTCCAAGAAGATAATTAAACTAAGATTTGAATTAAGAAACAATTTCTGAGAAAAATAAATTATTTTTATTTTATTTCTTAAAGAAAAGGTAGGATCAGCCAAAAAAAAAGCTTTTGTATTATTTTTTCCACGCCAGCTGCTTTCAAACCGTGGTGCGAGTACCACTAATGGAAGGCACTCAAGCAAACTCGATCATAAACCAGTTATATCATTTTATAAGCTATTTTTTTAAAAATTCATATATGAACATTTTTAATTGTATTTTAATATTTTCTCCGTAGTTTGGAAATCCTTGGAAATATTAATTAGCTTCTAGGTATTAACGAATTTTTTTTTTTTTTGAAAAATGTGATTCTAGTCATGTCAATGCTATTATGCTGACTCGTTATTCACATAAGAGGTACTCTAAATAAAAAACGTTTAAGAACCTCTTGCCTTTAAACATAATAGCATGCATGAGCGTATCCAGCTCAAAACGAAAGTAGGGGGGGCAACTTTTCTAATATCCATTTTATTATTTTATTACCACAACCTAACTGGAGATAGGGGATGCTTCACAAGTAGTTTTCATCATCTTTTCAGTTTTTTGTTTATTATTTTAATTTCGAGTTTGGAGAGGGGCAGCTGCCCCTCACCTCCCTCTGGATACGCCCATGTAGGGATGGGCAGATTTCATACTCAGCACAAATTTAAATATTTATTTGCCCTATGGCTCAGAGGTAGACAAAATATTTTATTTAGAATAATATAAAATTTTTAAAAAATCAGAACCTTGGGGGGGGGGGGAATGCCACCTGCCCACCACCCCAAATGACGCCACTGATTGAAGACTATTAATTTACCACATTGCCAGTGTCATTATAACATAAAATGAACGAAATATGTTCTGTAGCGTCTAATCTTTAAATAATAAATAAATCAAGCTCCAGTAGATTAAGTCACGATAGATATCACAGACATCAGATTAGAAACAGGCACAATAATACTCTTGAGCATTATTTTCTCACCGCCAGAGTCGACTAGCTTTGAAGGCATTACTAAGCTGTATGTTGGGTATTATATGTATATAGTATATATTAGATGGTCTCTCGTGGAACGCTTAACGGCGCGTGAAAATGAAAATAATCGCGTTTTAACTGCAGGCCGTTTAATGGGATAGGAGCAGGAGTGAGATAGCAAAGAGAACAGAGTAGGGGATGTTTCACGTTTCAAGCCGGAGATTTGAAATTCAGCCCGAAAGCAACAAAATTAACAACGAATGCCTAAGGAAGAGGCGGGGGCTGGTTATTTGTTCCTAAAATGACAAGTCAACTTTAGGCCGGGGTGACACACAAGAAAGCTTCCTGAATCAGACAAAAGAGATGCAGGAACAAGGGGGAGTGACATCACAACACCGTTTAACCACGTTTGTTTGTCACTCCGCGACTGGAGGTGGAGGTTTGTCTATTCTTACCAACCCCAGACTAAGTATGAATACACAAATAAACACGCGGTTGTCGAAATATTCCAAATTTGTTTTCTCGGAATTTCACTAATTAATTTTAAAAGTAAGTGAGCTTGAATCATGTTACTCTCTTGTTTATTCACAAAATATGATAATTGGAGTTTTCTTTAGTTCATATTATTTTACTCAACTTATAAGATAACAAACTACAGTATTTTTAAATAAATAAATAAATTGTCGTAATGAAAATAAATTTTTTTTCTTTTTTGTTTTCCAAAAAACATTCACACTTTTTTTCATTCACACTCACATTCACGCACACATTCACACAGTCTTTTCGGCAACTCAGGCCATATAAGACTTTAAAGATAACCGTTGTATTGAATATATTTCAGGGTTCAGGCCAGTGGCGGATCCAGAGGTATTTCTCGGGGGGGGGGGTAATCTGGAGTGACTGGTCGCACAGCACACATTTTTTTCTTAATTTTGGTAATTTAAAGGCGCATTCTGTACTTGTTTGCCAGAATATAAATATAAATCACATTTTTAAGTATTAATTTTTAAAATTTTACATTAAAAATACATTTTTTTGGAAAAAAAGTATTTTTTTCAAATCTCAGGGGGGTAATTGCCCCCTTTACCCCCCCCTTGTATCCGCCCTTGGTTCAGGCATTTCTATTTAAGCCATTTGGTAGAAAACAAAATTAGGTTTAAAGAAATGAAAATTTCATCTTTAATGTAATTCGATTTTTTATTTTAAATAGTCTTAACCCAAATATAATTACAATTAAAATTTCGGAGAATGAAAAAAATAGAACAAGAACCTTATGTTTGATCATAATTTAATTACACACAATATTCTTGCCTTGATTTAATAATCATTTCAAAAAGACAGAAAAAAATTTATTGTTTGTAATAATAGATAAAAATAAAATAAATATACTAACCCTTCCAAAGTTAGTTATCTTAAAAATGTTTTTCTCATTTGCATTTCATTGAATTTTAATTTAAAATTTACCCGTTTCATGGTTATTTTGATCTAAAATATTAATTTTATTTATATCATTATAAATACATATAGGTTTCATTCTTATAAAAATGTATTATGAACTATTATGGACTGTAGGGGAATATTTAAATTTGCACACGTGATGACGCGTTCGCATCTCGCTTCTGATTGGTCAAAAGTTACGGCGCTACCTTATCTCTACTAATCTTGGGGAGGATATCCTAGTTGAGGAGGGACTCCTTCAGCACCGACTCCTTTCGAAGAATGCATCACTTAGAGGGAATATTCTTTACGTCCCTTCCACAGGACGGGATGTCACAGCAACTCCCTCTCCTCGTAGAGTTGCCTGGAGAGATCCAAAATTCTAATCCAGTGCATGCTTGAGGATTTGTTTAAAGTCAACGAACGAATGTGTTTATGAGACTCTACAGTATAATTATAATTTCTTTAAATCGAGTATAATTAAAAATATGAATAAACTAATATTAAACATAATTAATATCCATGCTAGATTACACTATTCATTATCGTAAATGGAAATATGTAGCGGTTAGAAAAGTTTAAATATTGAATATTTTTTGCGAGGAATTATTTTTTCATCTTTCTCTCATGAAAAATTGAATATTTATAATTGAACGATCATACATGTGATGCCGCAATAAAAAATGTGCATATTCATCAATTTGGGAATTAATTGCAATTTATAGAAAGCATTTTTTTTTTTTACATATTTTTTTTTTTTTTGTGTTTGTTTTTGAAAAAAAACTTCTATTTGTTGAAATAATA
>JAKCPI010022757.1:0-16538 GCA_023213315.1 Euborellia annulipes
TGCTTTTGGTCAGACCTGTACCAGATTCGTAAGAAAGGAGAAGAATAATTCTTAGTCAATATATTATTAATCGAAGAATTAAATTTTGTTAGCCCCCGAGTTTGGGGGGTAGTAGGTAGAGCGCCTCCCTTCTATACCAAACGTCGCGGGTTCGGACCCAGGCAGTCCGATGATTTTATTTAAGCCATTTGGATACCAGATGGCTTAAATAGAAATGCCTGAACCCACAATTTATATATTAATCACAACGGTTATCGTCTAAAGTCTTAAATGGCCTGAGTTGCCGAAAAGACTGTGTGAATGTGTGTGTGAGTGTGAGTGTGAATGAGAAAAAAGTGTGAATGTTTAAAAAAAAAAAATAAATAAATAAATTTTGTTAATGCTAGTGTTATTATTCTACTTTTTAACATTCAATTTAAAGTTAATTTTTTTTTTTATGTGAATGTGAGTGTGAATGAGAAAAAAGTGTGAATGTCTTATTAAAAAAAAAAAAAAAAAAAAGGTTAGCGTGCTGGCCTTGTATACCAAGGGTCGAGGGTTCGGATCCTAGGCGGTCCGATGATTTTATTTAAGCCATTTGGATACCAATAAAAATGCCTGGACCCCAAATATATATATTCAATAACGGTTATCGTTTAAAGTCTTATATGGCCGGAGTTGCCTAAAAGACTCTGTGAATGTGTGTGAGTGTGAATGGGAAAAAAGTGTGAGTGTTTATAAATATACTGACAACTATATAATGGTATTTTCAAATTTTGAAAAATGGCTCGTACTATCAAGGAGCTTGGCCACCCCTGTTATAGGGCATTAATGCATGCATATTTTAAGGTTTGATTGGGCATGAACATCCGGGCTCTAGTCATAATATATTGACTCTTTGCACCAATCATTTTCATTGATATTTTACATTAATTTAAATTATTCACTGTAAAATTGAATGCCAAGGGTTGCCGAAAAAAGAAAAAATCCTTTATTTGGTAATGAATAAAACAATGAAGTAAAATAAAATAAGATAACTAAGTTCTCTTTTGCAGCGGATAAAAGATTAAATAGAATTAAAGATATGTTAAAAAGGTCTATATCACGCGATTTTAGTAAACTTTTAATAATCACCCCTTTATTGTAAGTTTAATTAATATAATCGTTTGTATTGATGAGGGAACGAGGTCTTTTCGCACCAGCCTGGATATTCCAGTTAGTGTAAGAAATTCTTCTTTCTTGTTATCTATTTATTTTTTATCAAGTTATAGATAAGATTTTAAAATTGAAAAAGTAACAGTTAATTTTTATTCCATTACATTTTTTATAATGAATTTGTCAAGGACTTTCTAAGTTATATTCTGCCTAAGGGCATCAGGGTTTTAATTCCAGGGAAGTTTATTTATTTCACTTTTCAATTCACCTGAGGTAACGAATTGTAAATTCCGAATCTGGTTGGAGAGACGAAGAAGAAGAAAAGATATTAAACTTAAAACAAGGGATAAATTCTTCTCATTCTTTTTTACTTTTTTTTTTTGTTAGGACATTCATCATTTCAAGGATGGCAGCTTTGGGAGAAAAATCGAATTAAATCATAAATATTTTATGTTGAATTACATTTGAAATATATAACTTAAAGAAAAAAAATGATATGTTTAAACAAAGACAAGAAGAAAATAAAGTTATTCAACAAAGAACGTTAATGTAGAAGAAAATGACTTTTTTTAACATCAAATTAGTCACTTTTTTTATCAATTAAGAATATCCATTTGAATTTGTAAAATACATACTTTATCACCATTTATTTTAAAAAACAAAGATCTTAAAATATCTTCCAAAAAAAAAACTATTCAAGAAGCGGTTGAGTTTAATAAAATCCATTTCCTTTTTATGTTACTAGTAACATTAAAAATTTCATTAAATAATAAAATTTAATGAATAATAGCATTGTCAAAGTGGATTTGGGAGGGAGTCTTTAGATCGTAAAGATGTCACTTTAACCTCACTGCCAGCGACCCCTCAGCAGATAGCAAAAAATTCCATTTCCAAGTATCAATAACATCAAAAATCAGATGACATTTTAAAATTTATAACTTTTATCTTAAATATCTTGATATTTTATATTTATTTATTATCCAATTTTGAAATATTAATAAAATATGTCATTCAATCAGAATATTTTATGGAAATGAATAAAAAAAATAAATAAATGTATAAAACAAAAGATTGAATCCAATAAATGAAACGGATTCATTCATGTAAACAAACTCTCCACTTGATTTCCTGACTTCTTGTCTTTTTTTATCAATAAAATATTGATAAAAAAAAAAATCTATATTTTTCAGTTTTTCAAAACATCTCAGATTCTAAATAAAGGAGTTTGCAAAATTATCTTTCTTCCCTTGTTAGTGGCTGATGCTACATGTTGTGCTTTTTAGGGAGCACAGTTGACAAGTAATTTACAGCCGAGTAAAAAAACACACACACTTTTTTTCTCATTCACACTCACACACACATTCACACAGTCTTTTCGGCAGCTCAGGCCATATAAGGCTTTTGACGATATCCGTTATTGATTAATATACATATTGGGGGTCCAGGAATTCTTATTTAAGCCATTTGGTATCTAAATGGCTTAAATAAAATCATTGGACTACCTGGGGTCCGAACCCTTGGTATAAAATGTAGGCGCACTACTAACTACACCAAGCCCGAGGGATATAGCCGAGTAAATTACACGGTTATTTACTAGTAAATAACTATCTTGGAAATAGTTGTAAATAACCAACTCCATTAAAAAATATGTTAAAAGCTTATATTTCATATTTTTTTGTTTTAAAGCATTGACGATGTTGTTTGCTTTTTATTTAATGAATAATATAATCAAAATGATAATAAAATAATTTGTTGAGTGTGGAAGTGGCTGTGATTAATATCTTAAAAGAATGGCAGGAGGTAGCAGTCAGGAAGGAGCGTCTCCAAAACAATGAAACTCCCAGATATTCGCGACGTTTCGGTCCAAATTTATTTGACCATCATCAGGCAATCAGGAATTCAGGAAACAAATTTACATATGACAACTCCTGATTGCCTGATAATGGTCAAATAAATTTGGACCGAAACGTTGCGAATATCTGGGATTTTCATTGTTTTGGAGACTCTCCTTCCTGGCTGCTACCTCCTGCCATTCTTTTAAGATAATAAAATAATTAAAGAATGAAATTCAAAAATTAAATATGATAACCTAACCTACAACTGTCATTTCATTTGTAAGTATATTTATTATTTTCTTTAATTAATATCAGATAATTAAATTCAGTTTGCTTTGATTTTAATAGGTTTCTGAAAAGGAACTAAACATATGGAAAATTAATTTTAGAATATACCTGGTATATGGGACGAAATGTGTAATTTGACAGGTGTTGCAAATCCATTACTATATGAATCCTTAAGATTTAAAAAAAAAAACAAAGTTAAAAATTAAGTAATAATTCTATAATTTAATTTTATCTTAATTTGATCATATGATTTTATATGGTTAATAATCATCCGTTTCAAAGTTTTAAAAGCCGGGAGCCTGGTAGGTTGGATAATTTATTATATATTATTGATGTAAATATAATTTCTGGGTAATCATACCCTGTTTAAAACAAAACAAATCTCATTGCGAAATATAATTCCCAGAAATTCAAAACGAGTTCAATAGATAAAAATTTTTTCATGATTAAATAACACCCTGCAAAAAAATGTGAATGAAGCGTTATTTATGGAACCCTCTATAATATATAGGGAAGAGTTAGGGAAATGTTAAAAATGCCAAACACACTCTGCTTCCCTCTCTTAATTAACTTTGAAATCAGTGACATGAATCATATAGTGGACTGAGATCAAAGACCGCCTCCTAATCATTGTGCTTTCAGAGATATATAACTCTTACTTATTTTGTTGGATTATTATTAAAAACCTTGTTTATAATGGATGATAATTTTCCAATTAGCAATAACGGAAATTTATAGTAATCCTCTGTGTTATTTAGCAAATCGATTCCTTAAGCTTAACATTTAGAATGGTTTATGCGTTTGGTATTCTAAGCTAATTTTACTTGGAAACGTTTTGTATTCGTTAAATTGGCCTTGTTATGGCTATCCCGATTGTTATTATTGTTGCCTTTGCTGATTCAAATTATCTTGATAATACGAAAGAGATGTAATAGGGTAACAAATGTTAATTTAAATGTAAAGGAATTATAATAATCCTTAGAATTTTTTAAATTAAATTTTAAATTGTTGTAAATTTAAATTTAATTTCTATTGTATTTCTAAATATCTCTTGACTCCAATAGTTATTGAAAAAAAAAATCACTTGATTTAAAAAAGATTTTCTATTATGGAAGGCTTGAACACGAGAACGCCTGGAGTTAGGCAAACTGAAACGCAGGTCTAAAGATTCGATCTTTTTTGAATTGCTAGATTGATTGATAATACAAAGAAATGACAATTGTCGCTACATTTTAGTAAATATTTTTTACATCAATGGACGTAAATTAACGGGGGTCTCATTTTTTTCTATTTGTGAATTTAAGGTAAATAACTTATCATGTTAAAAAATAATAATAAAAAGACTTTTGGAAATTCAACTTTTGATTTTTTTTTTATCTACCTTTGAAAGTTTTTTTTTTCTAAAAATATATCACGAAAAGTTTTGACATAAACAGGACTTTTATTAATTATTATTACAAAATCCACCAAGTATCGCTGTTAGGTGTCGGAAAAAAGAAAATGGAAAAATAAGAGAACAGTAATAAATTTATTAGGACTTCTAAAACTATCTTCTTTTTAGGAGGAGGAGGGGGATGAGGGGTGGGGTGGGGGGGGGGGGGTGAAAACCAAGCATCAAGGACCAATTTTCTTTTATATTATATATAAATATGAATTTATAGACATTGTTTTTTCGTATTTAGGCAAAGTGGAAGGGGGCATCGGGAAAGTGTTATTTTTTTTTTTTTAATTTTCTGGATTTTTCAAATTTTTAATTTATTATTGAGTGATATAAATGTTTTACCTATAAATTTTAAAAGTCTACTAGTATTGTTAGAAAGTGAGAGAGGATTGATACACCTTTTTAGTGAATTTCTGGTATCAACTGGTTTAAAACTGTGAACAATTTTATATGTATGTGTGAAATTTAATATTATATCTATTTCTTATTGCGCCGCCGACCCCGCACCGCGGGAATAATAAGGACGAGGACAGAAGAAAAGAAGATCTATTTCTTATTGTAGATTTTTGTAAGTTTTGTAACTGGCTAAATGGCTTAGGCCAAAAGCCAAATAATAAAAAAAAAAAAAATTTAATTTAATTTTTATTTGTTATATTTACATGAATTCATAGAATGAGCAGATGCCTACTTAATAAAAAATCTAAATGACTGTTAGCAATTATATAATGTCAAAGGAAACATTAAAATAATGATAGAATTTCATAAGTCAATTGATAAATTTTTTATAAAATTAAAATTAAATCTCGAAGACTCAGATGAGCCGCAGTTACTTCATCATAACTGCGGCTCATCTGAGTCTTCGAGATAGAATATCCTTCATCTCAGAATCAAGATAATTATTAAAATTAAATTTTATATCACGATCAAAATTAATATGACAATCAACTTTGGAGGGCCCCATATTCGACGGGGCCCTAGTGCGCCTGATTCGCTCAGAAGTAGGGGATCGTTGAACGCCCTTCGGAAGCCAGTAAAAACAGATATTTCTTCTATATTTTTGTAAAGTCGAAATGCCCTTCTTTCTTAGCCCTATTCCCGCAGTGCGGGGTCGGCGGAATGGGTTTTTTGCGACCGAAAGAAATAGAACAGGCCGGCCCTACGCACGGTCTGGCCCCTGTTGAAAATAGAGAAGGAAGGAACAGATATGTAAAGAACAGGACTGCCAGTCCCAGCTCGGGTAGCTCGTGCTCGACACGTCCACGTACCCACAATATGTGGCCCATTAGCATTAAAGTCTAAATGACCAATAGATCATAAATTTATATAAAATCATTATTAAAATCAGAAAAGAAACGTATTTTTTAAAACCATTTTCGGCGCATAGGCCTACTGAGGCCATTTAGGGGTTTGAATTTTATTATATAAATTTCTATATACAAAATATCGATGACTGATCCCTCGAGGTCACCAATCCGAAATTTCATCCCTTAACCACAACGATCATGGTTGCTCTTCCCTGTTGCCAGGAACCCGGCATATGAAACGTATGATTAGATTATTCGAGAATTTTGTAGCTCGGAACAGATTATTTTGTTTTTATCATAAATATTACTAAATATAGAAAGGTTCATCAGATTTTTTTTTAATTAAAAAAAATAAACGCATTTTAATATGAAATTATTTCAAAACATTCACAGAAATATGCGTTGGATTTAGTAAATAATATTTTTTAATTAATAAAAAAAAAAAAAAAAAAAAAAACATTCTGGAATTTAAAAAGTTAAATATTTAAATAAATTACTTTAGATAAACTTCAATATTAACGTTAATGTTATTAAATTTAGACTTTTCACTAAACAAATAATGAGTTAATTTACAATGAATTCATTTTCATTTATATTATTTAGTTGAATACAATATATTAAATAATCCGATTATACTTGAGTTTTTCGAAATTTATATTGGAAAATTATTGGCAAATGAATTTAATGTAATATTTATTTTAATAAACATAGATTAATAAATTATTTATTTAGAGATTATAGAATTTAAGTTGGTCTTTAAAAAGTGATTGATTTTAAATTAAAAAACGTCTTGAAACAGAGTGTATTCATAATTTTTCTAAAATGGGATCAATTAATAATTGAAGACCTGAAGTAAATTTTGATCTAAGTGCCATTTTTTCAATTTTCGAGTTTTAGCCGGAACTATGATCTATAGGCCAAGCCACTTGAAGTATATTCTAATCCAAGTCCCAAACCTGTGTGTAGTAGGTCGGATCATTGTCATCAAAACCCGTGAGCTGTATGTGCCCTGCACATAAAAAAAAACATCATTATCTCAAAACTTTGAAAAAGCCACTCCGATCATAATTTACGTATTTCAGGTCTTCATTTTTTTTTTACTTTCTCTTACCTATGTATATATGTAATATATATATAGAGAGAAAGTATTGGATTCATGTCAAAAATTCGATGTCGAGATTTTTGATGGATCTTCACGTTTTTGAGGTCCCCTGAATCCAAAAAAGTGGTTTTGCGACATGGTCTGTCTGTGGGTGTGTGGGTGTGTGTGTGTGTCTGTGAACAAAATATCTCAAGAACGAAAAGAGCTAGGAGGTTGAAATTTTATATTTAAGTTAGACACCCCCATGGGACGTGACACGAAGCTTTTGAACAAAATCGACCAAAAAGTACTAGTACTTTACTGATGCACTTTTTCAGTTTTTTTTCGATTTTCTCAAAATTTGCTCCAACGATTTGTTTTAAAATTCATATATCAACTATTTTTTTAGTTGCTCTTTAAAATGTATATTCTCATTTTGTGATTGAAATCTTCTGAAGACCACTTTACTCTTGTTCTCCATAGAAAAGATAGGAGAAATGGTTGCCATGGTAACAAAATATAAACATTTTGCCATACTTATAAATTTTACATCTTGAAAATCGAATGTACCATACTGTCGGAAACTAAATACATGTCGACACAAAAAATCTGGTGTGACAAGCACAGTACACAACTTTCGATTACCAAAGGTAAGAGAAAGTTGTGTGCTGTGCGCCAGTCACACCAGATTTTTATTTTTAAAAGAAGTGAGATTCAAGACAATTCATTTGTTATACTGGCAACTTTTATTATTGTAAATTCCTATCGGGATCCCCGTTTATTTACCCGAGGTGCTTTCGTGTAAGAAGACACACACCTCAAACCCAACCGGCCTCTGGCCGTAGCCATCTACCGGCACCCCGTGAAGTTACATCATTTCTTATCTCTAGCTCCTCCTCCTGCTTTCGTCTCTAGCCAGTGAACTAATCCTTATTTCTGGTTCCAATCGGCTCCTTATATCCAACCTCTTCTATGCTATGAAGGATGTCCTAGTTTGACTCCCTCAGCACAAGAATTAATAACTATAATTTAATAATATATTTAATGATCAGGAAGTAAGGCAGGAACAAAAGCAAAATTATAAAAAAAAATCTGGTGTGACTGGCGCACAGCACACAACTTTCTCTTACCTTCGGTAATCGAAAGTTGTGTTCTGTGCTTGTCACACCAGATTTTTTGTGTCTAAATGTATTTAGTTTCCGACAGTATGGTACAATTGAATTCAAGATGTAAAATTTATAAGTATGGGAAAATATTTATATTTTGATACCATGGCAACCATTTCTCCTATCTTTTCTATGGAGTACAAGAGTAAAGTGGTCTTCAGAAGATTTCAATGACAAAATGAGAATATACATTTTATTGAAGATCTAAAAAATAATTGATTTTTGAATTAAAAAAAAATCGTTGGAGCAAATTTAGAGAAAATCGAAAAAAAACTGAAAAACTACATCAGTAAAGTACTAGTACTTTTTGGTCGATTTTGTTCAAAAGCTTCGTGTCACGTCCCAGGGGGTGCCTAACTTAAATATAAAATTTCAACCTCCTAGCTCTTTTCGTTCTTGAGATATTTTGTTCACAGACACACACACACACACAGACAGACAGACCATGTCGCGAAAACCACTTTTTTGGATTCAGGGGACCTCAAAACGTGAAGATCCATCAAAATCTCGACATCGAATTTTTGACATGAATCCAATACTTTCTCTCTATATATATATTACATATATACATAGGTAAGAGAAAGTAAAAAATATTGCTTTATTTAATAGTTTTACCGACGTTTCGGTAGTTTCTTTCGGCCATATTCAAGACAGATGAATTTGCCATGGTCAAAAGTAATCATAACACAGATGGTAGAGTGTTAGGAGTCAGGGGTTCGCATCAGGTCTAAATGGCCTCCTATGCCAAAAAGACTTTAAATACAAAAAGAGAAAGGAAAAAAGCGTTCTCTCTAGGTTAACGGCAAACTCCTGAAGAAGGGGAAAGAAAAAGTTAAATTGCTTCTGGCTGCCTTATCTCTTCATCAAAAAGTATACATTCAGCCAATATTCCTAAAACAGCTTATTAATATACATGTTTATTTATTAAAATAAATAAATATTACATAATATTCATTTGTAAAAATCTCTATAGGAACTTCCTTATGGAAGTAGAAGTCTTGCTTCATAATAAGGGCCAATGTTTCTCGCTCTAATCTAACAAATTTCGACAAAAACAAAAGAACAAACGTAAAAAATTATTTAATCTTCAAATATAAACTAACAAAATATGACATGTATAATTATAATTTAGTTTAAATGTAAAGAAGAAATTCTATTAAATATAATTAATTTTCTTTTGAAAAAGAAAAATATCTTCAAATTATTTTTAAAAGAAGAATTCAAAGGATAAATAGTGCTTTTTTAGTATGACATTTTTGTTACTCTTTTTTTTTTTTTTAAGAGTTTGAAATAAAAGGATAAATTGAAGTTTTCTCTATTGTCAAAGCACACAAAGCAAAACATTCAAGAAGACAATACAATTGTCAACTGTTAATTCAAATCTATCTGCAGTTGATCAAAGGATTAATGTAATACTAGCATTAGACGTCATTAAAGCGAGGAAGAAAATAATTCCCATGAGAATGGACTCAATGTCTAATTTAAACTACTACCTATTAATCACCGAAGAAGTATTTAAGCATGTTCTTTTTCTTCTTTTTATTTTCTTGTATTAAACAATAATTTTTAGTTTAATTTTTGTTCCTTTTGAGATACTGATTTTGAATTCCTAAAAAAAGAATGGTCTAGGTATTGTATGTTTGATAGAAATAACAAGAAGACAAATTAGAAGGAAACTTTATGGAAGGAAAATAGTCGGAGATTAAGTTTTAGAATTTATATTTTCATTTAAGGTTGTTCGGATAGTACATCGTAAGTCATAATAGAATCTAAATTTTTTTTTTAAATAAAATTAAAAATTTGAATGCCAAAATTCCTTATTATAATTTAGTCGTGACCTATCATAGTTTATAATTGGATTAAGTTAATAATTTAATTACCAAAAATAATAAATGAATGACTTTCGACTTGAGCAGTTTTTCACGTAATATAGAACTGGCAACATTGCATTCATCAACTATCTATTTTAAATCTTAAACGCCTTAAATTTTATTTTATTTAATATATTACAATGTTTAATGCAAATCAGTTTAAACACAATGGACGATTTGCGAGAAAAAATATTGTAAAATTGAAAAAAAAAATGTAACTGACAGCTAGAAAAGAGATTATTTTATGCGACGTTGCCAGGCTGGTCTGACTCTCGAGAATTCATTATTTTTAAATATTAGCGACTGTCATTTTGGAGAATTTTTTTGACTTTCTTGTTAAAATATCTTTAAAAGCGGTCGGCAGAAACTTTTGATTTTATTTTTAACATATTCCTCGGAAGTGAATTAATAAAATGTAAGTTTTTTTGTTTTTGTATCAGATGTACAGATGCCTATTTAATTCAATATGTGTGCGTTTCGTCGTTATTCCCCATAGGCTACATGTTAAATTTCAATTTTTTAAAAAATTAATTACACGATAACCCTGTGTCAGATCTGCTTCAAAATTTTATTTTATACGTATTTGATAGTGATTAATAACATATTAAAAAATTAGCTTTTAATCAGTTAAAGTGCTTTAATGTCCGAACAACCTTAAGGTGCGCGTCTCGGGGTGCTAATTTTGGGAGTTTCCAGCGGCCACAATTTTAAAGCTATCGACCTCAATTTTTTTTTTTTTTTAATTAAAGCTATTTAAAATATCTATAACTTATAGAAGCCCTTTTTTTGATTTTCGAAAAAATATTTTTTTTTTAGATTAATCGCATTAAATAAAAGATATTTTTAAAAGATTCGCTCTATAACTTATAGATAATTAAAATTAGTAATCATTGTGTTAAAAAATAATTAATTTTTTACCCTTAATTAATTAGCTGGGATCTTTCAAATGAAATGGAATAAATCCCTTGTTTTCCTATGGAACTAACGCCATCTCCTGCCACCTCGAGTAACTCGGTAGTCAATCGTGTTCTAACGGCTTTTCGAGACTAGCACCTTAAGTCCAAGAAGATAAATAAACTAAGATTTGAATTAAGAAACAATTTCTGAGAAAAATAAAGTATTTTTATTTTATTTCTTAAAGAAAAGGTAGGATCAGCCAAAAAAAAGCTTTTGTATTATTTTTTTCCACGGCAGCTGCTTTCAAACCGTGGTGCGAGTACCACTAATGGAAGGCACTCAAGCAAACTCGATCATAAACCAGTTATATCATTTTATAAGCTATTTTTTTAAAAATTCATATATGAACATTTTTAATTGTATTTTAATATTTTCTCCGTAGTTTGGAAATCCTTGGAAATATTAATTAGCTTCTAGGTATTAACGAATTTTTTTTTTTTTTTTTGAAAAATGTGATTCTAGTCATGTCAATGCTATTATGCTGACTCGTTATTCACATAAGAGGTACTCTAAATAAAAAACGTTTAAGAACCTCTTGCCTTTAAACATAATAGCATGCATGAGCGTATCCAGCTCAAAACGAAAGTAGGGGGGGGCAACTTTTCTAATATCCATTTTATTATTTTATTACCACAACCTAACTGGAGATAGGGGATGCTTCACAAGTAGTTTTCATCATCTTTTCAGTTTTTTGTTTATTATTTTAATTTCGAGTTTGAGAGGGGCAGCTGCCCCTCACCTCCCTCTGGATACGCCCATGTAGGGATGGGCAGATTTCATACTCAGCATAAATTTAAATATTTATTTGCCCTATGGCTCAGAGGTAGACAAAATATTTTATTTAGAATAATATAAAATTTTTAAAAATCAGAACCTTGGGGGGGGAATGCCACCTGCCCACCACCCCAAATGACGCCACTGATTGAAGACTATTAATTTACCACATTGCCAGTGTCATTATAACATAAAATGAACGAAATATGTTCTGTAGCGTCTAATCTTTAAATAATAAATAAATCAAGCTCCAGTAGATTAAGTCACGATAGATATCACAGACATCAGATTAGAAACAGGCACAATAATACTCTTGAGCATTATTTTCTCACCGCCAGAGTCGACTAGCTTTGAAAGCATTACTAAGCTGTATGTTGGGTATTATATGTATATAGTATATATTAGATGGTCTCTCGTGGAACGCTTAACGGCGCGTGAAAATGAAAATAATCGCGTTTTAACTGCAGGCCGTTTAATGGGATAGGAGCAGGAGTGAGATAGCAAAGAGAAACAGAGTAGGGGATGTTTCACGTTTCAAGCCGGAGATTTGAAATTCAGCCCGAAAGCAACAAAATTAACAACGAATGCCTAAGGAAGAGGCGGGGGCTGGTTATTTGTTCCTAAAATGACAAGTCAACTTTAGGCCGGGGTGACACACAAGAAAGCTTCCTGAATCAGACAAAAGAGATGCAGGAACAAGGGGGAGTGACATCACAACACCGTTTAACCACGTTTGTTTGTCACTCCGCGGCTGGAGGTGGAGGTTTGTCTATTCTTACCAACCCCAGACTAAGTATGAATACACAAATAAACACGCGGTTGTCGAAATATTCCAAATTTGTTTTCTCAGAATTTCACTAATTAATTTTAAAAGTAAGTGAGCTTGAATCATGTTACTCTCTTGTTTATTCACAAAATATGATAATTGGAGTTTTCTTTAGTTCATATTATTTTACTCAACTTATAAGATAGCAAACTACAGTATTTTTAAATAAATAAATAAATTGTCGTAATGAAAATAAAAATGAAAATAAATTTTTTTTTTCTTTTTTTCTCACACTCACACTTTTTTCTCATTCACACTCACATTCACGCACACATTCACACAGTCTTTTCGGCAACTCAGGCCATATAAGACTTTGAAGATAACCGTTGTATTGAATATATTTCAGGGTTCAGGCCAGTGGCGGATCCAGAGGTGTTTCTCGGGGAGGGGGGGTAATCTGGAGTGACTGGTCGCACAGCACACATTTTTTTTCCTTAATTTTGGTAATTTAAAGGCGCATTCTGTACTTGTTTGCCAGAATATAAATATAAATCACATTTTTAAGTATTAATTTTTAAAATTTTACATTAAAAATACATTTTTTTTTCGAAAAAAAGTATTTTTTTTCAAATCTCAGGGGGGTAATTACCAGTGGCGTAACCAGGGGGGTGAGGGGGGGCTCAAGCCCCCCCCCGCCCCAGGCGCATCGAAACCTTGGCGCCCCCCCCGAAACCGGCATAGGCGCCCTACGGCCTCTAAGATATAGCCCAGCGAATGTGATTTTATCATATTCTTTTCATCGATTGTCTTAAAAAATTGATTGTTTTCTTTTAAAATTATATTACAACTTGAATTCTACTATTTTAAAAGAATTTAATTCCAAAAAATAATAAATAACGTATATAGAGGCTTTATAATTAAAATTTTTTTTATTTTGCAATATATAAGCCTTAATTTGATGTTTTATGGCTGTGGAGATTTACTCAGGATTCGTATAAACCTTAATATTTAATTTTTTGGAATTCAAAATTTTTTTAGGCATGAAGGAATTGAGCTATGAGACTGAAATGTTATATTTAAGTTAAACACCCCCCCCCCCCCCCCGGGACCGTGAAAATAACCTTTTAATCAAAATCGGCCAAAAAGTACTAGTATTTTACTGATGTAGTTTTTCATTTTTTTCGATCTTCTCAAAATGAAAGGGCTTTTACCATTCTTCAGGCCCGCCCGAGCTCGCCCGGAATTTTTTCAAAGAGCTCGCCCGGAATTTTTTCAAACCCGCCCATTCCCGCCCGAGATTTAGTGAATGAATGAACGAATGTCTAGCAATTTTTAAATAAAATTTCATTTGCATGCCCGTCCGCCCGAACCCGTTTATTTAGACTTGCTACCCGCCCGTAATTTTTTCATGGCCTCCGGGCCGCGGGCCGGGCGGGTAACGGGCCAACCCGTACCCGTGCAGGGCTCTAATCGGGGGGTTCGGATCCCAGGCAGTCCGATTTTATTTAAGCCATTTGAATACCAAATGTCAAAGTCAAAGTCTTATATGGCCTAAGTTGCCGAAAAGACTGTGTGCATGTGTGTGTGAGTGTGAATGGGAAAAAAAGTGTGTGTTAAAAAAAAAACATAGGGAATGACTTCCCCGAGACTTTCTCGTATATTCTATTGGAATTACGTCTGGGTGTGTGTGTGAACACGATTGCTTAAAAACCAAAGCAGCTAGATAGATGAAATTTGGTATATGCTCCTTACACTAAAATTGTAGATTTCTATCAACTTTTGGATTAAATTCGTCACTTGGAAGTAGTACTTTACCTAATAAGTTTTTTCAGAAATTTCGAAATTTTCAATTTCTTTGTCATATTATGATAAATACTCAATTTTAAAAGTTTTTATTCTTTGATATTTTTCCGAAAACTGAATAGTTTTTGAAATAATCACAGAAGAAAACGACATTTTTCTTAAAAGCAAAGAAAAATCAAAACAAAATCATACAGGTGTCATTAAAAAACATGTAAATATAAACAAATTCGCTGAGGAAATTACAGGATGCAAGAAATTTGCCCGCCGAAGGCGAGCAAAGGGGGTCCAGGGGGCGGAGCCCCCTGGAAAATCGGCGCCCTAGTTGAGCTTCGCCCCCCCCGCCCTCAAAGGCTGGTTACGCCGCTGGTAATTACCCCCTTTACCCCCCCCTTGTATCCGCCCTTGGTTCAGGCATTTCTATTTAAGCCATTTGGTAGAAAATAAAATTAGGTTTAAAGAAATGAAAATTTCATCTTTAATGTAATTCGATTTTTTATTTTAAATAGTCTTAACCCAAATATAATTACAATTAAAATTTCGGAGAATGAAAAAATAGAACAAGAACCTTATGTTTGATCATAATTTAATTACACACAATATTCTTGCCTTGATTTAATAATCATTTCAAAAAGACAGAAAAAAATTTATTGTTTGTAATAATAGATAAAAATAAAATAAATATACTAACCCTTCCAAAGTTAGTTATCTTAAAAATGTTTTTCTCATTTGCATTTCATTGAATTTTAATTTAAAATTTACCCGTTTCATGGTTATTTTGATCTAAAATATTAATTTTATTTATATCATTATAAATACATATAGGTTTCATTCTTATAAAAATGTATTATGAATTATTATGGACTGTAGTGAATATTTAAATTTGCACACGTGATGACGCGTTCTGATTGGTCAAAAGTTACGGCGCTATCTTATCTCTAATAATCTTGGGGAGGATGTCCTAGTTGAGGAGGGACTCCCTCAGCACCGACTCCTTTCGAAGAATGGATCACTTAGAGGGAATATTCTTTACGTCCCTTCCACAGGACGGGATGTCACAGCAACTCCCTCTCCTCGTAGAGTTGCCTGGAGAGATCCAAAATTCCAATCCAGTGCATGCTTGAGGATTTGTTTAAAGTCAACGAACGAATGTGTTTATGAGACTCTACAGTATAATTATAATTTCTTTAAATCGAGTATAATTAAAAATATGAATAAACTAATATTAAACATAATTAATATCCATGCTAGATTACACTATTCATTATCGTAAATGGAAATATTTAGCGGTTAGGAAAGTTTAAATATTGAATATTTTTTGCGAGGAATTATTTTTTCATCTTTCTCTCATGAAAAATTGAATATTTATAATTGAACGATCATACATGTGATGCCGCAATAAAAAATGTGCATATTCATCAATTTGGGAATTAATTGCAATTTATAGAAAGAATTTTTTTTTTTTACATATTTTTCTTTTTTTTTTAGTTTGTTTTGAAAAAACTTCTATTTGTTGAAATAATAATATTTTTTTTTTGAATGAATTTTAGGAGAGAATGATTTTAATGTAATTCGTTCATTGTCTATTTATATTTGTATATAAAAAAAAAAAAATTTCTGTTTAAGAAATAAAAAAGTTAAAAGATACCATAGTCCATTAGCTTCCAGATTAATAAAAATGATCCTTCGAGATTAAAATCCTGCCAATCGACCGATCATGAAACCTTTTTGAAGTTATTATTAATATTAAAACACATTGAAGAAATCAGAAAATGAATAAAGAATTGTTTTGAAGATTTAAAAAATTTGCAGATCTATTACCTTTTTATAAATAAACCATTCGATTTTCTAGGGGCCGCAAAAAGACTTGACAAGGCTACATAACAATAATAAAAATATATAGGTAGGTAGTAGGGGGGCCCCTGCTTTAAATTTTAAGGTTGTAGCGTAAAGGGCCCGGTCCTCGGGGATATACCCCCCTCCCCACCTTTGTCTGCGGCCCTGTCTATGAAGTACAAGAGTAGTAATTTTCTCAAAATCTCCTTCAAAAAAGTGATTAGAATTAAAAAATAATCTTTAAATTTACTATTTGAAAATTTTCTAACTATAAGCTTAATAATA
>JAKCPI010022758.1:0-17938 GCA_023213315.1 Euborellia annulipes
CCCTGTTATGCATTACTGTGTCAAGCGACAAAAAATTAAAAAATTGAGTTAAGCACGGAATATTGTTTCAAATGCTTTAATTAATAGTATTTTTTATGAAATATCTCCCTAAAAAAAATTTATATTTAATGTTACTTGCACAAATGACAAAAAAAAAAATTATATATAATCCAATGAAAACAAAAAACTTTACGCTTGACACACTAATGCGTATCAGCGTCCCATATATGCCTAAATAAGTAGGCCTATAGGAATTTTTAAATGGCAAAATCGTTTGTCCAAATAATTTAAAAGAGATAACTAAAAAGCTAATCCAAATTTAGATACAATTGGTGCTGAAATACAATTTCAACAAACATGTATGATTCTAAACATACTAATGAAATGAAACATCAACATTATTGACATTCTAGTATTAGCCTACTGATCAGGAGATAACCAGGATTTTCTATTTGATCTCCGTTATAATGTTAACAGTTCTAATCCTAAACATTAAATTATTCTAAAATTTATTTTTCTCATTTGACTTGAATAGGGACAGGGTTTAAATGGCCTTAGATGGCGAAAAAGATATAAAACAAATAAAGAAATTTAAAATAAAGAATTTTTTTCAAAGAGGGGACCAACAAAAAAAAAAAAACAATTTGTCAAAAAAGAGCAATTTTGTTTAGGATTAAATATTGTCTGTAAATAATGTGCTGTAATAAAAAAAAAGATTTCTCTTATTTCTTTTATGGTACTGTATCTGTTAGATCAATAAGTATCACAAATACGATCAAATTATGTGAAAATTATTAACATTTCCTTGCAGCAAATTGCTATTCTGAAAGCAAGAACTATAACATCAAAGTGTTAAAATTTAAATAAAATAAAAAGTAAAGTAATCACTTTGACAACTGAGATGGAAGCAATGCATTTGATCTGCCCTTGACCTATAGCTCAATGTAGAGCATTGGCTTCTGGTGCCAAAGGTCAAGGGTTCGCATCCCGTCACAGGTGAGAAATTTATTTCAACTGAATTGGATACCAATCAATAAATAGGGACGGGGTCTAAATGGCTTCAGATGCCGAAAAAGACCTTAAACAAATTTAAAAAAAAAAATGCTTTTGGTCAGACCTGTACCAGATTCGTAAGAAAGGAGGAGAATAATTCTTAGTCAATATATTATTAATCGAAGAATTAAATTTTGTTAATGCTAGTGTTATTATTCTACTTTTTAACATTCAATTTAAAAAGGGTTATTTTTTTTACGACTGTTTTTAGAGAATAGACATGAAAAGGTCCTTATTATATAGGTTTAAATACCCCAACTATTTAGAGAACATACATAGCGACTGCTTCGTTTTTCTGTTAACGAGATTAAATAAACTGACGCCCTAGTGCTTGGGTGTGGAGGTTAGCGTGCTGCCCTCGGGGCTTGGTGTAGAGGTTAGCGTGCTAACCTCGTATACCAAACGTCGCGGGTTCGGACCCCAGGCAGTCCGATGATTTTATTTAAGCCATTTGGATACCAAATGGCTTAAATAAGAATGCCTGGACCCCAATAAATATATTTATTAAATAACGGTTATCGAAAAGTCTTAAATGGCCCAAGTTGCCGAAAAGACTGTGTGAATGTGTGTGTGAATGTAAGTGTGAATGAGAAAAAAGTGTGAATGTCTTTAAAAAAAAAAAAAAAAGGTTAGCGTGCTGGCCTTGTATACCAAGGGTCGAGGGTTCGGATCCTAGGCAGTCCGATGATTTTATTTAAGCCATTTGGATACCAATAAAAATGCCTGGACCCCAAATATATATATTCAATAACGGTTATCGTTTAAAGTCTTATATGGCCGGAGTTGCTTAAAAGACTCTGTGAATGTGAGTGAGTGTGAATGGGAAAAAAGTGTGAGTGTTTATAAATATACTGACAACTATATAATGGTATTTTCAAATTTTGAAAAATGGCTCGTACTATCAAGGAGCTTGGCCACCCCTGTTATAGGGCATTAATGCATGCATATTTTAAGGTTTGATTGGGCATGAACATCCGGGCTCTAGTCATAATATATTGACTCTTTGCACCAATCATTTTCATTGATATTTTACATTAATTTAAATTATTCACTGTAAAATTGAATGCCAAGGGTTGCCGAAAAAAGAAAAAATCCTTTATTTGGTAATGAATAAAACAATGAAGTAAAAATAAAATAAGATAACTAAGTTCTCATTGCAGCGGATAAAAGATTAAATTGAATTAAAGATATGTTAAAAAGGTCTATATCACGCGATTTTAGTAAACTTTTAATAATCACCCCTTTATAGTAAGTTTAATTAATATAATCGTTTGTATTGATGAGGGAACGAGGTCTTTTCGCACCAGCCTGGATATTCCAGTTAGTGTAAGAAATTCTTCTTTCTTGTTATCTATTTATTTTTTATCAAGTTATAGATAAGATTTTAAAATTGAAAAAGTAACAGTTAATTTTTATTCCATTACATTTTTTATAATGAATTTGTCAAGGACTTTCTAAGTTATATTCTGCCTAAGGGCATCAGGGTTTTAATTCCAGGGAAGTTTATTTATTTCACTTTTCAATTCACCTGAGGTAACGAATTGTAAATTCCGAATCTGGTTGGAGAGACGAAGAAGAAGAAAAGATATTAAACTTAAAACAAGGGATAAATTCTTCTCATTCTTTTTTTACTTTTTTTTTTTTGTTAGGACATTCATCATTTCAAGGATGGCAGCTTTGGGAGAAAAATCGAATTAAATCATAAATATTTTATGTTGAATTACATTTGAAATATATAACTTAAAGAAAAAAAAAATGATATGTTTAAACAAAGACAAGAAGAAAATAAAGTTATTCAACAAAGAACGTTAATGTAGAAGAAAATGACTTTTTTAACATCAAATTAGTCACTTTTTTTTATCAATTAAGAATATCCATTTGAATTTGTAAAATACATACTTTATCACCATTTATTTTAAAAAACAAAGATCTTAAAATATCTTCCAAAAAAAAAAAAAACTATTCAAGAAGCGGTTGAGTTTAATAAAATCCATTTCCTTTTTATGTTACTAGTAACATTAAAAATTTCATTAAATAATAAATTTAATGAATAATAGCATTGTCAAAGTGGATTTGGGAGGGAGTCTTTAGATCGTAAAGATGTCACCTCACTGCCAGCGACCCCTCAGCAGATAGCAAAAAATTCCATTTCCAAGTATCAATAACATCAAAAATCAGATGACATTTTAAAATTTATAACTTTTATCTTAAATATCTTGATATTTTATATTTATTTATTATCCAATTTTGAAATATTAATAAAATATGTCATTCAATCAGAATATTTTATGGAAATGAATAAAAAAAATAAATAAATGTATAAAACAAAAGATTGAATCCAATAAATGAAACGGATTCATTCATGTAAACAAACTCTCCACTTGATTTCCTGACTTCTTGTCTTTTTTTATCAATAAAATATTGATAAAAAAAAATCTATATTTTTTAGTTTTTCAAAACATCTCAGATTCTAAATAAGGGAGTTTGCAAAATTATCTTTCTTCCCTTGTTAGTGGCTGATGCTACATGTTGTGCTTTTTAGGGAGCACAGTTGACAAGTAATTTACAGCCGAGTGAAAAAATCAACACTCACACTTTTTTCCTATTCACTCTCACATTCACACAATCTTTTCGGCAATTCAGGCCATATAAGACTTTTGACGATATCCTTTATTGATTAATATACATATTGGGGGTCCAGGAATTCTTATTTAAGCCATTTGGTATCTAAATGGCTTAAATAAAACCTGGGGTCCGAACCCTTGGTATAAAATGTAGGCGCACTACTAACTACACCATGCCCGAGGGATATAGCCGAGTAAATTACACGGTTATTTACTAGTAAATAACTATCTTGGAAATAGTTGTAAATAACCAACTCCATTAAAAAATATGTTAAAAGCTTATATTTCATATTTTTTTGTTTTAAAGCATTGACGATGTTGTTTGCTTTTTATTTAGTGAATAATATAATCAAAATGATAATAAAATAAATTTGTTGAGTGTGGAAGTGGCTGTGATTAATATCTTAAAAGAATGGCAGGAGGTAGCAGTCAGGAAGGAGCGTCTCCAAAACAATGAAACTCCCAGATATTCGCGACGTTTCGGTCCAAATTTATTTGACCATTATCAGGCAATCAGGAATTCAGGAAACAAATTTACATATGACAACTCCTGATTGCCTGATAATGGTCAAATAAATTTGGACCGAAACGTCGCGAATATCTGGAAGTTTCATTGTTTTGGAGACGCTCCTTCCTGGCGCTACCTCCTGCCATTCTTTTAAGATAATAAAATAATTAAAGAATGAAATTCAAAAATTAAATATGATAACCTAACCTACAACTGTCATTTCATTTGTAAGAATATTTATTATTTTCTTTAATTAATATCAGATAATTAAATTCAGTTTGCTTTGATTTTAATAGGTTTCGGAAAAGGAACTAAACATATGGAAAATTAATTTTAGAATATACCTGGTATATGGGACGAAATGTGAAATTTGACAGGTGTTGCAAATCCATTACTATATGAATCCTTAAGATTAAAAAAACAATACTTTCTCTCTCTATATATATTACCTATATATAGAGGTAAGAGAAAGTAAAAAAAAGTTAAAAATCAAGTAATAATTCTATAATTTAATTTTATCTTAATTTGATCGTATGATTTTATATGGTTAATAATCATCTGTTTCAAAGTTTTAAAAGCCGGGAACCTGGTAGGTTGGATAATTTATTATATATTATTGATGTAAATATAATTTCTGGGTAATCATACCCTGTTTAAAACAAAACAAATCTCATTGCGAAATATAATTCCCAGAAATTCAAAACGAGTTCAATAGATAAAAAATTTTTCATGATTAAATAACACCCTGCAAAAAAAATGTGAATGAAGCGTTATTTATGGAACCCTCTATAATATATAGGGAAGAGTTAGGGAAATGTTAAAAATGCCAAACACACTCTGCTTCCCTCTCTTAATTAACTTTGAAATCAGTGACATGAATCATATAGTGGACTGAGATCAAAGACCGCCTCCTAATCATTGTGCTTTCAGAGATATATAACTCTTACTTATTTTGTTGGATTATTATTAAAAAACCTTGTTTATAATGGATGATAATTTTCCAATTAGCAATAACGGAAATTTATAGTAATCCTCTGTGTTATTTAGCAAATCGATTCCTTAAGCTTAACATTTAGAATGGTTTATGCGTTTGGTATTCTAAGCTAATTTTACTTGGAAACGTTTTGTATTCGTTAAATTGGCCTTGTTATGGCTATCCCGATTGTTATTATTGTTGCCTTTGCTGATTCAAATTATCTTGATAATACGAAAGAGATGTAATAGGGTAACAAATGTTAATTTAAATGTAAAGGAATTATAATAATCCTTAGAATTTTTTAAATTAAATTTTAAATGCTTGTAAATTTAAATTTAATTTCTATTGTATTTCTAAATATCTCTTGACTCCAATAGTTATTGAAAAAAAAAATCACTTGATTTAAAAAAGATTTTCTATTATGGAAGGCTTGAAGACGAGAACGCCTGGAGTTAGGCAAACTGAAACGCAAGTGTAAAGATTCGATCTTTTTTGAATTGCTAGATAATACAAAGAAATTGCAACAATTGTCGCTACAATTTAGTAAATATTTTTTTACCTCAATGGGCGTAAATTAACGGGGGTCTCATTTTTTTCTATTTGCGAATTTAAGGTAAATAACTTATCATGTTAAAAAATAATAATAAAAAGACTTTTGGAAATTCAACTTTTGATTTTTTTTTTTATCTACCTTTGAAAGTTTTTTTTTTTTCTAAAAATATATCACGAAAAGTTTTGACATAAACAGGACTTTTATTAATTATTATTACAAAATCCACCAAGTATCGCTGTTAGGTGTCGGAAAAAAAGAAAATGGAAAAATAAGAGAACAGTAATAAATTTATTAGGACTTCTAAAACTAGCTTCTTTTTAGGAGGAGGAGGGCGATGAGGAGTGGGGGGGGGGTGAAACCAAGCACCAAGGACCAATTTTTTTTATATTATATATAAATATGAATTTATAGACGCATTTGGATACCAAATGACTTAAATAAAAATGCCTGGACCCCAATATGTCTAATACTCATTAACGGATATCGTTTAAAGTCTTAAATGGCCTAAGTTGCCGAGAAGACTGTGTGAATGAGTGTGTGAATGTGAGTGTGAATGAGAAAAAAGTGTGAATGTTTTTAAAAAACAAACGAATTTATAGACATATTGTTTTTTGGTATTTAGACAAAGCGGAAGGGCGCATTGGGAAAGTGTTAATTTTTTTTTTTTTTTTTAATTTTCTGGATTTTTCAAATTTTTAATTTATTATTGAGTGATATAAATGTTTTACCTATAAATTTTAAAAGTCTACTAGTATTGTTAGAAAGTGAGAGAGGATTGATACACCTTTTTAGTGAATTTCTGGTATCAACTGGTTTAAAACTGTGAACAATTTTATATGTATGTGGGAAAATTAATATTATATCTTCTTATTGCGCCGCCGACCCCGCACCGCGGGAATAATAAGGACGAGGACAGAAGAAGAAGAAGATCTATTTCTTATTGTAGATTTTTGTAAGTTTTGTAACTGGCTAAATGGCTTAGGCCAAAAGCCAAATAATAAAAATAAAAAAAATTTAATTTAATTTTTTGTTATATTTACATGAATTCATAGAATGAGCAGATGCCTACTTAATAAAAAAATCTAAATGACTGTTAGCAATTATATAATGTCAAAGGAAACATTAAAATAATGATAGAATTTCATAAGTCAATTGATAAATTTTTTATAAAATTAAAATTAAATCTCGAAGACTCAGATGAGCCGCAGTTACTTCATCATAACTGCGGCTCATCTGAGTCTTCGAGATAGAATATCCTTCATCCCAGAATCAAGATAATTATTCAAATTAAATTTTATATCACGATCAAAATTAATATGACAATCAACTTTGGAGGGCCCCATATTCGACGGGGCCCTAGTGCGCCTGATTCGCTCAGAAGTAGGGGATCGTTGAACGCCCTTCGGAAGTCAGTAAAAACAGATATTTCTTCTATATTTTTGTAAAGTCGAAATGCCCTTCTTTCTTAGCCCTATTCCCGCAGTGCGGGAGTCGGCGGAATGGGTTTTTTGCGACCGAAAGAAATAGAACAGGCCGGCCCTACGCACGGTCTGGCCCCTGTTGAAAATAGAGAAGGAAGGAACAGATATGTAAAGAACAGGACTGCCAGTCCCAGCTCGGGTAGCTCGTGCTCAACACGTCCACGTACCCACAATATGTGGCCCATTAGCATTAAAGTCTAAATGACCAATAGATCATAAATTTATATAAAATCATTATTAAAATCAGAAAAGAAACGTATTTTTTTAAGACCTTTTTTCGGCGCATAGGCCTACTGAGGCCATTTAGGAGTTTGAATTTTATTATATAAATTTCTATATACAAAATATCGATGACTGATCCCTCGAGGTCACCAATCCGAAATTTCATCCCTTAACCGCAACGATTATGGTTGCTCTTCCCTGTTGCCAGGCTTCCGGCATATGAAACGTATGATTACATTATTCGAGCATTTTGTAGCTCGGAACAGATTATTTTGTTTTTATCATAAATATTACTAAATATAGAAAGGTTCATCAGATTTTTTTTTAATTAAAAAAAATAAACGCATTTTAATATGAAATTATTTCAAAACATTCACAGAAATATGCGTTGGATTTAGTAAATAATATTTTTAATTAATAAAAAAAAAAAAAAAAAAAACATTCTGGAATTTAAAAAGTTAAATATTTAAATAAATTACTTTAGATAAACTTCAATATTAACGTTAATGTTATTAAATTTAACTTTTCACTAAACAAATAATGAGTTAATTTACAATGAATTCATTTTCATTTATATTATTTAGTTGAATACAATATATTAAATAATCCGATTATACTTGAGTTTTTCGAAATTTATATTGGAAAATTATTGGCAAATGAATTTAATGTAATATTTATTTTAATAAACATAGATTAATAAATTATTTATTTAGAGATTATAGAATTTAAGTTGGTCTTTAAAAAGTGATTGATTTTAAATTAAAAAACGTCTTGAACCAGAGTGTATTCATAATTTTTCTAAAATGGGATCAATTAATAATTGAAGACCTGAAGTAAATTTTGATCTAACAAGGAGAGTACACGGTTGACTCGTCACCGATTTTGATCTCCTTTTATATGGTGAATCTATACTGAAAAATATTTGTATCCTGATCGAACTTTTCGTCCAATGGGCCCTGTAACAATTTTTTTTTCTCATCTGAAATTTTAAAATCTGAAAAGGATTGTTATAAGGTTCAAATAAAAGCATATCAACAACTAAAGCTAATAGCGTAACGGGTAGAGGAGAGGATTAGAAATCCAGGGATCCCAAGTTCAAAATTTGGGGTTGTCATTTTTTTTTTTTTTAGAATTAGGCCTATTTATTGTATGAAAAATAAATATTATATTTATATTATAAAAATATTTTATTTATATTTGCGACATATTTATTACATATTTATACAGAAAACAATGAATATTATACAATCAATTAGATATATAAATGAATAATTAAAATATAAAATAAGGCAGAAGATATAGAAAATTAATGTTTTTACTTTCTCGTATAGAGAAAGTTATGTAATCGTAAAAAAATTCGACTTTTGTTTCACAAATTCATTTGTTTATATTTACCCTTTTTTTAATGACACCTGTATGATTTTGTTTTGATTTTTTATCAAAATTAACGAATATTTTCTATTTCTTCTTTGATTATTTCAAAAACTATTCAGTTTTCGAAAAAATGTCAAAGAATAAAAACTTTTTAAAATAGAGTATTTTATCATAATATAACAAAAAAATTAAAAATTTCAAAATTTTTGAAAAAACTTTTTAAGTAAAGTACTACTTCCAAGTGACGTATTTACTCCAAAAGTTGATAGAAATCTACAATTTTAGTGTAAGGAGCATATACCAAATTTCATCGATCTAGCTGCTTTGGTTTTTAAGCAATCGTGTTCACACACACACCCAGACGTAATTCCAAAAGAATATACGAGAAAGTCTCGGGGAAGTCAATCCCCATATTTTTTATGAAATATCAAAAGAAATATTTCGCCAATACATTTGCTGTCAACAGGAAGTGTCAGTTTAGTTAGTTAGTTTAGATATCTAATTGATTGTATAATATTATTTGTTTTCTGTATAAATATGTAATATGTAATAAATATGTCGCAAATATAAATATAATATTTATTTTTTATACTATAAATAATTCTAAAAAAAAAAAAAATGACAACCCCAAGTTTTGAACTTGGGTTCCCTGGATTTCTAATCCTCTCCTCTACCCGTTACGCTATTGGCTTTAGTTGTTGATATGCTTTTCTTTGAGCCTTATAACAATCCTTTTCAGATTTTAAAATTTCAGATGAGAAAAAAAAAATTGTTACAGGGCGCATTGGACGAAAAGTTCGATCAGGATACAAATATTTTTCAGTATAGATTCACCAGATAAAAGGAGATCAAAATCGGTGACGAGTCAACCGTGTACTCTCCTTGTAAGTGCCATTTTTTCAATTTTCGAGTTTTAGCCGGAACTATGATCTATAGGCCAAGTCACTTGAAGTATATTCTAATCAAAGTCCCAAACCTGTGTGTAGTAGGTCGGATCATTGTCATCAAAACCCGTGAGCTGTATGTGCCCTGCACATAAAAAAAAACATCATTATCTCAAAACTTTGAAAAAGCCACTCCGATCATAATTTACGTATTTCAGGTCTTCATTTTTTTTTACTTTCTCTTACCTATGCATATATGTAATATATATATAGAGAGAAAGTATTGGATTCATGTCAAAAATTCGATGTCGAGATTTTGATGGATCTTCACGTTTTGAGGTCCCCTGAATCCAAAAAAGTGGTTTTTGCGACATGGTCTGTCTGTGTGTGTGTGTCTGTGTGTCTGTCTGTGAACAAAATATCTCAAGAACGAAAAGAGCTAGGAGGTTGAAATTTTATATTTAAGTTAGACACCCCCATGGGACGTGACACGAAGCTTTTGAACAAAATCGACCAAAAAGTACTAGTACTTTACTGATGCACTTTTTCAGTTTTTTTCGATTTTCTCAAAATTTGCTCCAACGATTTTTTTTTAAATTCATATATCAACTATTTTTTTAGTTGCTCTTTAAAATGTATATTCTCATTTTGTGATTGAAATCTTCTGAAGAGCACTTTACTCTTGTTCTCCATAGAAAAGATAGGAGAAATGGTTGCCATGGTAACAAAATATAAACATTTTGCCATACTTATAAATTTTACATCTTGAAAATCGAATGTACCATACTGTCGGAAACTAAATACATGTCGACACAAAAAATCTGGTGTGACAAGCACAGTACACAACTTTCGATTACCGAAGGTAAGAGAAAGTTGTGTGCTGTGCGCCAGTCACACCAGATTTTTTATTTTTAAAAGAAGTGAGATTCAAGACAATTCATTTGTTATACTGGCAACTTTTATTATTGTAAATTCCTATCGGGATCCCCGTTTATTTACCCGAGGTGCTTTCGTGTAAGAAGACACACACCTCAAACCCAACCGGCCTCTGGCCGTAGCCATCTACCGGCACCCCGTGAAGTTACATCATTTCCTATCTCTAACTCCTCCTCCTCCTGCTTTCGTCTATAGCCAGTGAACTAATCCTTATTTCTGGTTCCAACCGGCTCCTTATATCCAACCTCTTCTATGCTATGAAGGATGTCCTAGTTTGACTCCCTCAGCACAAGAATTAATAACAATAATTTAATAATATATTTAATGATCAGGAAGTAAGGCAGGAACAAAAGCAAAATTATAAAAAAAAATATTGCTTTATTTAATAGTTTTACCGACGTTTCGGTAGTTTCTTTCGGCCATATTCAAGACAGATGAATTTGCCATGGTCAAAAGTAATCACTCTTGAACTTATCAGGAGATTCCAAGAGTCCTCTAAAGAGCCCCTGAGCCATAACACAGATGGTAGAGTGTTAGGAGTCAGGGGTTCGCATCAGGTCTCAAGTGACAAAAATTTATATCAACTGAATTGGCTACCAATCAATTGAAATAAATAGAGACGGGATCTAAATGGCCTCCTATGCCAAAAAAGACTTTAAATTCAAAAAGAGAAAGGAAAAAAGCGTTCTCTCTAGGTTAACGGCAAACTCCTGAAGAAGGGGAAAGAAAAGTTAAATTGCTTCTGGCTGTCTTATCTCTTCATCAAAAAGTATACATTCAGCCAATATTCCTAATACAGCTTATTAATATACATGTTTATTTATTAAAATAAATAAATATTACATAATATTCATTTGTAAAAATCTCTATAGAAACTTCCTTATGGAAGTAGAAGTCTTGCTTCATAATAAGGGCCAATGCTTCTCGCTCTAATCTAACAAATTTCGACAAAAACAAAAGAACAAACATAAAAAATTATTTAATCTTCAAATATAAACTAACAAAATATGACATGTATAATTATAATTTAGTTTAAATGTAAAGAAGAAATTCTATTAAATATAATTAATTTTCTTTTGAAAAGAGAAAAATATCTTCGAATTATTTTTAAAAGAAGAATTCAAAGGATAAATAGTGCTTTTTTAGTATGACATTTTTGTTACTCTTTTTTTTTTAAGAGTTTGAAATAAAAGGATAAATTGAAGTTTTCTCTATTGTCAAAGCACACAAAGCAAAACATTCAAGAAGACAATACAATTGTCAACTGTTAATTCAAATCTATCTGCAGTTGATCAAAGGATTAATGTAATACTAGCATTAGACGTCATTAAAGCGAGGAAGAAAATAATTCCCATGAGAATGGACTCAATGTCTAATTTCAACTACTACCTATTAATCACAGAAGAAGTATTTAAGCATGTTCTTTTTCTTCTTTTTATTTTCTTGTATTAAACTATAATTTTTAGTTTAATTTTTGTTCCTTTTGAGATACTGATTTTGAATTCCTAAAATAAGAATGGTCTAGGTATAGTATGTTTGATAGAAATAACAAGAAGACAAATTAGAAGGAAACTTTATGGAAGGAAAATAGTCGGAGATTAAGTTTTAGAATTTATATTTTCATTTAAGGTTGTTCGGATAGTACATCGTAAGTCATAATAGAATCTAAATTTTTTTTTTAAATAAAATTAAAAATTTGAATGCCAAAATTCCTTATTATAATTTAGTCGTGACCTATCAGAGTTTATAATTGGATTAAGTTAATAATTTAATTACCAAAAATAATAAATGAATGACTTTCGACTTGAGCAGTTTTTCACGTAATATAGAACTGGGAACATTGCATTCATCAACTATCTATTTTAAATCTTAAACGCCTTAAATTTTATTTTATTTAATATATTACAATGTTTAATGCAAATCAGTTTAAACACAATGGACGATTTGCGAGAAAAAATATTGTAAAATTGAAAAAAAAAATGTAACTGACAGCTAGAAAAGGGTTTATTTTATGCGACGTTGCCAGGCTGGTCTGACTCTCGAGAATTCATTATTTTTAAATATTAGCGACTGTCATTTTGGAGAATTTTTTTGACTTTCTTGTTAAAATATCTTTAAAAGCGGTCGGCAGAAACTTTTGATTTTATTTTTAACATATTCCTCGGAAGTGAATTAATAAAATGTAAGTTTTTTTGTTTTTGTATCAGATGTACAGATGCCTATTTAATTCAATATGTGTGCGTTTCGTCGTTATTCCCCATAGGCTACATGTTAAATTTCAATTTTTTAAAAATTAATTACACGATAACCCTGTGTCAGATCTGCTTCAAAATTTTATTTTATACGTATTTGATAGTGATTAATAACATATTAAAAAATTAGCTTTTAATCAGTTAAAGTGCTTTAATGTCCGAACAACCTTAAGGTGCGCGTCTCGGGGTGCTAATTTTGGGAGTTTCCAGCGGCCACAATTTTAAAGCTATCGACCTCAATTTTTTTTTTAATTAAAGCTATTTAAAATATCTATAACTTATAGAAGCCCTTTTTTTGATTTTCGAAAAAATATTTTTTTTTTAGATTAATCGCATTAAATAAAAGATATTTTTAAAAGATTCGCTCTATAACTTATAGATAATTAAAATTAGTAATCATTGTGTTAAAAAATAATTAATTTTTTACCCTTAATTAATTAGCTGGGATCTTTCAAATGAAATGGAATAAATCCCTTGTTTTCCTATGGAACTAACGCCATCTCTTGCCACCTCGAGTAACTCGGTAGTCAATCGTGTTCTAACGGCTTTTCGAGACTAGCACCTTAAAGGCTCAAACAGACAGAACGCGAAATTCGCGACGCTCAGTCTACGCGCGCATTTCGCGGCGTAAGGCGTTTTTGCTAAGCCACACAGGAAGCGTAATCTGGGCGTACGATCCGGTATTGTGTATATGTTTCAACAACCTTTTATTTAATGAATTTATAAATATTTTATAAATAAAGTATTATATTACGAAAGAAATAGAATATCATTGCAAAATTAGATTTTATTTAAATCTTATTTTATTAATGATAACTTTGATTAAATATTTTTCGAGGCTTGTAAATTAGAATAAGATAATACCATTCAATTACCTCGATTCGGACTTTTTACTAATCATAGATTGGCTGCCAAGAAAAAACATATTTTATTATTTACTTTTATTTAGTTAGAGGCGAAAAAACAAGTGTTTTTAACTCTATAAGTTTTTTTATTTCATTACTCATCTTGATAATTTCGCCTGTTCGCGCGAAGGAGTTGTAAATTTGTACAACTCGAAAAAGCTGTCGCGCGAAAGAGAGCGTTTACGCCGCGTAAGTTCGCCCCCTGTGTGACGGGGATGATACAGTCTTGCCTTATACAACATTTCGCGCCCTTTCGCGGCGTTGAAAAAACGCCAAGCGACGCGAATTTCGCGTTCTGTCTGTTTGAGCCTTAAGTCCAAGAAGATAAATAAACTAAGATTTGAATTAAGAAACAATTTCTGAGTAAAATAAATTATTTTTATTTTATTTCTTAAAGAAAAGGTAGGATCAGCCAAAAAAAAGCTTTTGTATTATTTTTTCCACGCCAGCTGCTTTCAAACCGTGGTGCGAGTACCACTAATGGAAGGCACTCAAGCAAACTCGATCATAAACCAGTTATATCATTTTATAAGCTATTTTTTTTAAAATTCATATATGAACATTTTTAATTGTATTTTAATATTTTCTCCGTAGTTTGGAAATCCTTGGAAATATTAATTAGCTTCTAGGTATTAACGAATTTTTTTTTTTTTTTTGAAAAATGTGATTCTAGTCATGTCAATGCTATTATGCTGACTCGTTATTCACATAAGAGGTACTCTAAATAAAAAACGTTTAAGAACCTCTTGCCTTTAAACATAATAGCATGCATGAGCGTATCCAGCTCAAAACGAAAGTAGGGGGGGGCAACTTTTCTAATATCCATTTTATTATTTTATTACCACAACCTAACTGGAGATAGGGGATGCTTCACAAGTAGTTTTCATCTTCTCTCAGATGGAGTGAATTTTTCAGTTTATTATTTTAATTTTGAGGGGCAGCTGCCCCTCACCTCCCTCTGGATACGCCCATGTAGGGATGGGCAGATTTCATACTCAGCACAAATTTAAATATTTATTTGCCCTATGGCTCAGAGGTAGACAAAATATTTTATTTAGAATAATATAAAATTTTTAAAAAATCAGAACCTTGGGGGGGGGAATGCCACCTGCCCACCACCCCAAATGACGCCACTGATTGAAGACTATTAATTTACCACATTGCCAGTGTCATTATAACATAAAATGAACGAAATATGTTCTGTAGCGTCTAATCTTTAAATAATAAATAAATCAAGCTCCAGTAGATTAAGTCACGATAGATATCACAGACATCAGATTAAAAACATGCACAATAATACTCTTGAGCATTATTTTCTCACCGCCAGAGTCGACTAGCTTTGAAGGCATTACTAAGCTGTATGTTGGGTATTATATGTATATAGTATATATTAGATGGTCTCTCGTGGAACGCTTAACGGCGCGTGAAAATGAAAATAATCGCGTTTTAACTGCAGGCCGTTTAATGGGATAGGAGCAGGAGTGAGATAGCAAAGAGAAACAGAGTAGGGGATGTTTCACGTTTCAAGCCGGAGATTTGAAATTCAGCCCGAAAGCAACAAAATTAACAACGAATGCCTAAGGAAGAGGCGGGGGCTGGTTATTTGTTCCTAAAATGACAAGTCAACTTTAGGCCGGGGTGACACACAAGAAAGCTTCCTGAATCAGACAAAAGAGATGCAGGAACAAGGGGGGAGTGACATCACAACACCGTTTAACCACGTTTGTTTGTCACTCCGCGGCTGGAGGTGGAGGTTTGTCTATTCTTACCAACCCCAGACTAAGTATGAATACACAAATAAACACGCGGTTGTCGAAATATTCCAAATTTGTTTTCTCGGAATTTCACTAATTAATTTTAAAAGTAAGTGAGCTTGAATCATGTTACTCTCTTGTTTATTCACAAAATATGATAATTGGAGTTTTCTTTAGTTCATATTATTTTACTCAACTTATAAGATAGCAAACTACAGTATTTTTAAATAAATAAATAAATTGTCGTAATGAAAATAAATTTTTTTTTCTTTTTTGTTTTCCAAAAAACATTCACACTTTTTTTTCATTCACACTCACATTCACGCACACATTCACACAGTCTTTTCGGCAACTCAGGCCATATAAGACTTTAAAGATAACCGTTGTATTGAATATATTTCAGGGTTCAGGCCAGTGGCGGATCCAGAGGTGTTTCTCGGGGGGGGGGGGGGGGGGTAATCTGGAGTGACTGGTCGCACAGCACACATTTTTTTTCTTAATTTTGGTAATTTAAAGGCGCATTCTGTACTTGTTTGCCAGAATATAAATATAAATCACATTTTTAAGTATTAATTTTTAAAATTTTACATTAAAAATACATTTTTTTTTTCGAAAAAAAGTATTTTTTCAAATCTCAGGGGGGAGTAATTGCCCCCTTTACCCCCCTTGTATCCGCCCTTGGTTCAGGCATTTCTATTTAAGCCATTTGGTAGAAAATAAAATTAGGTTTAAAGAAATGAAAATTTCATCTTTAATGTAATTCGATTTTTTATTTTAAATAGTCTTAACCCAAATATAATTACAATTAAAATTTCGGAGAATGAAAAAATAGAACAAGAACCTTATGTTTGATCATAATTTAATTACACACAATATTCTTACCTTGATTTAATAATCATTTCAAAAAGATAGAAAAAAATTTATTGTTTGTAATAATAGATAAAAATAAAATAAATATACTAACCCTTCCAAAGTTAGTTATCTTAAAAATGTTTTTCTCATTTGCATTTCATTGAATTTTAATTTAAAATTTACCCGTTTCATGATTATTTTGATCTAAAATATTAATTTTATTTATATCATTATAAATACATATAGGTTTCATTCTTATAAAAATGTATTATGAACTATTATGGGCTGTAGTGAATATTTAAATTTGCACACGTGATGACGCGTTCGCATCTCGCTTCTGATTGGTCAAAAGTTACGGCGCTATCTTATCTCTAATAATCTTGGGGAGGATGTCCTAGTTGAGGAGGGACTCCCTCAGCACCGACTCCTTTCGAAGAATGCATCACTTAGAGGGAATATTCTTTACGTCCCTTCCACAGGACGGGATGCCACAGCAACTCCCTCTCCTCGTAGAGTTGCCTGGAGAGATCCAAAATTCTAATCCAGTGCATGCTTGAGGATTTGTTTAAAGTCAACGAACGAATGTGTTTATGAGACTCTACAGTATAATTATAATTTCTTTAAATCGAGTATAATTAAAAATATGAATAAACTAATATTAAACATAATTAATATCCATGCTAGATTACACTATTCATTATCGTAAATGGAAATATGTAGCGGTTAGGAAAGTTTAAATATTGAATATTTTTTGCGAGGAATTATTTTTTCATCTTTCTCTCATGAAAAATTGAATATTTATAATTGAACGATCATACATGTGATGCCGCAATAAAAAATGTGCATATTCATCAATTTGGGAATTAATTGCAATTTATAGAAAGATTTTTTTTTTTACATATTTTTTTTTTTTTAGTTTGTTTTGAAAAAACTTCTATTTGTTGAAATAATATTTTTTTTTTTTAAATGAATTTTAAGAGAGAATGATTTTATGTAATGTTCATTGTCTATTTATATTTGTATATAAAAAAAAAAAAAAATTTCTGTTTAAGAAATAAAAAAGTTAAAAGATACCATAGTCCATTAGCTTCCAGATTAATAAAAATGATCCTTCGAGATTAAAATCCTGCCAATCAACCGATCATGAAACCTTTTTGAAGTTATTATTAATATTAAAACACATTGAAGAAATCAGGAAAATGAATAAAGAATTGTTTTGAAGATTTAAAAAAATTCTGGCAGATCTATTACCTTTTATAAATAAACCATTCGATTTTCTAGGGGGCCGCAAACAGACTTGACAAGGCTACATAACAATAATAAAAATATATAGGTAGGTAGTAGGGGGGCCCCTGCTTTAAATTTTAAGGTTGTAGCGTAAAGGGCCCGGTCCTCGGGGATATACCCCCCCCAGCCCCCCTCCCCACCTTTGTCTGCGGCCCTGTCTATGAAGTAAAAGAGTAGTAATTTTCTCAAAATCTCCTTCAAAAAAGTGATTAGAATTAAAAATAATCTTTACCCCAATTTATTTACTATTTGAAAATTTTCTAACTATAAGCTTAAT
>JAKCPI010022759.1:0-13304 GCA_023213315.1 Euborellia annulipes
TTCGGACTGCCTGGGATCCGAACCCTCAACCCTTGGTATATAAGGCAGGCACATGTGTGCTACCAACTACTCCAAGCCCGAGGGCGCTTATAAATTTATATCTTGAATTCTAATATATCGGCGAAAACAAAATATATATTTATTAAAGCTTTTGTGGTTTGAAATATTATTATTAGGAGAATTTTTAATTATAGACCACATTTTTGTATCAAATATTTATTAAAAATATATAAATACTGTACAACGTTTCGACTGCTTATTCTGCAGTCGTTATCAAGTACTGTGCACTTGGTGCGACTTAAGTGAACTAACTGTCATTTCCGTTACTTGCCTTTTTATATACAGCGACGTCAGCGCCATCTGTCGGCATTTCTGTGAAGTTAGATTCAAATTTTTCCGCTATTTTCACTCGTTTCCCTGAAGTTAGTCACAATTAAGAAAGCAAGTGTTTACATAAAAAGCATGATATTACAATAAGTTTCCTGAGTTTGATTTTTACATAGATGTTATAAATCCATACATCTATACACATACACATACACAACCATTTGCACCGAAATACTGCCTTCCTCTTTATAAAAAAAAAAGAAACAGAGGATACTACTCTTCTTTGGAGCAAGTGCACAGTACTTGATAACAGCTGCAGAATAATCAGTCTAAACGTTTTACAGTATTTATATATTTTTAATAAATATTTAATACAAAAATATGGTCTATAATTAAAAATTCTCCTAATAGAAATATATATTGACACGAAAATCTTGGTGTGACAAGCACAGCACACAACTTTCTCTTTCCTTTGATAATAGAAAGTTGTGTGCTATGCCTCCAGACACCAGATTTTTTTTTTATAAATTTCTGAATAAATTTTATTATTATTTTTTTTATTTTTACTGTATAAATATGATAATGCTTCAACATAAACTTGAGAACAGCAGTATGGGGATATTATCTCTCATTACTTTTATTTTTCAAAGTTAACCTGATTTTAAATAGATATAAAAATACAAAAGAAAAATTCTTAATTCAAAAAATTCAATCTTAGAAAGAATATAAAATTTTAATAGTTTTGACCATTTTTACTCCCTTTATTTATTTCTCTTTGGCGTCATTATCGCTCGTTAATTTTATGAATAAAGTTTTTCCTTCATAAACTTGTTTGAATCAGAAGGGAGAGGGAAAGAGTTAGAGGAAAAAAAAAACTTTTCCATTTATATTTAAGTAGTTTTTGTGATAAGATTTATTGTTTGATGGTCATTTTTATCTTCTTTTTTTCCGCCTTGACTTTGATGGTCAGCAGCTTTTTTTCCCTATCCACTTGGGAGTCGTTTTGCATCCCATAAAGGCTCTCTATTCATTACGTCTGAAAAAAAACGCTGGGGGGTGGGGATTGATTATCTACAAAACGGCTCTCGTTATTTCATAAAATTAATTATTAAGTGAACCGTGTAGAGGTCAAATATCATTAATTGTCAATTAAAAGCAAGAATGAAGAAATTAAATTTATTTAAATATAAATATGATTTAATTATAGCTTATTTGTATAAAACAACGTTTCTCTGTCACTCATTCTTCAAATTAAATTAAACCACATTAAAACATTGTTTATTAATTAAATGTTCAATTACAAAATAATACACTCATGTATAAATTTATTGACTCAAGATTTAAATTTAAATTGTCAATAGGCATACGCGCCGACGCCATGGGGCTCAAAGGGCTCGAGCCCCCCCCCCCCCCCCAATGTTGAGGGAAGAGGGAGTGGCCTAGCCTCCAGAAAAAACGTTTTACTGTCGTTAAAAGGTCAATCAGGGCAAAATCTTAAAACACTTAACCCGTACTCCATGCGTCAATCATATTTAGGCCCCCCTAATAATTTTTAAAAGTGGTGCCTATGTCAGTATGTGGGTCCTTACATCCATGGGCGTAACTAGAGAATTTGGTTGGGGGGGGGGGGCATGGGACCAGCTATCCTCCGGTGGGCCCGGAAAGCCCCATATTTTCTCAATTTTTTTGGGGGCAAGGAGCTTTCCCCCGGCATCCCCCTAGTTACGCCCAAGCTTATATCAGAAATTAATTTAATATTTCACTTAATTTTCCAAGAAGAAAGTAAAAACTACTATGAAATGAATATATTCTTTGATTTTTGCTTCATAAAACAAAATAATCAACTCATTTATAAATTTTTGAATTAATTATTCAGGATCACACATGCATTGTTTTTAAATATTTCTTCAAATTAATTTGCTCTACAAAAATTAATCTAAAAATTCATTAATGAGTCATTCATTTCCAGCAAACACGTAGGTCTACCAATTTATGGTTAAATAAAAATTTTAATAATTTTCCCCCCTGATTAAATTATAAATTTTCTCAAAATATTTTTTTCTTATATTCTATAGAACACATTCAATTGCTTTATAAATATTAAATTCAATAGCCCAGTCATGTCTCTGTATTGGTTTCAATCAAAATTCGATTGTTACGTTATCTCAACTCCACCCACTCACTTTATCAAGATTTTCAATGTATAAAATTGCGTGCGATACAATATCAGAGATGACGTCGTTGAATACAAGCCCTTTTAATAGCCTAAGGAATTAACTAACATTTTTTTTCTCCCTCTCCACTGATTTCAATCAAATTTTAATGACGGGAAATAAATTATCATCATTTTGTTCTTTTATTTAAACAATATAATACCTCATCATTATTTATTCATTTATAAAAAAAAAAAATAGGGACTCTTGTGAAGGGAAATTATTTGCGAATTAATATACAAATTGGGGTACATTAAAACACTGAATGGATATAAATATTGAGAGCGATATGAATAGATTAATATATGTACATACCGGTAGGGATATAAAGAGGGCATACTGTAGATTAAAAAAAAATAGTTCTATTTTTCTTTTTTTTTAATAAATTAAAGTAGAAAGTCACCATCATCAATCGTATATTCATAAAATAAATATCAACAACATAATGATGTTTTTTAATTATTCATTCCATTTGGGTAAAAAAAAGAGGGTGGGGGAGGAGGAAATAAAACTTAATTAAATAATTTAATTCATCTTGTTTTATTTTTAATTTAAAAAAATATATAGGGGTAAAAATAAAACGAAATTGGACATGTTACTTTGGATTATTCATAAATTGAAGTGATTAAATAATATAAAACAAAAAAAAAAAAATGTTGAAATTTTAGAGTAAATTAATATTTTGCAAATTTCAGAGATATTCATTCCAAAGTGGAAGGGGAATAATTAATCCAAATATTTGGCCATATTTATAATGGATTTTTTCACATAAATTATTTCAAAAATAATTTACTTTGTTAGACAAATAAATGAATATTCTAATTATAAGAAATCAAAAACTCTCATCAATAAAATTGTTATTTGGGATTTCCCTTGTTGAGACAATTAAAGTTTCAGTTATATACTTTTTCTTTGATCCCGACTTGGAACTTGGTTTTGTTCATTATTCGGGATTTATTTATTTATGTCTGGTGTAAATTTTGTTTGAAATTTTTGAAAAAACTTTAATTAAAGGAAAAACTTAAAAAAATACTTTGATACTATATATTAAAATATTTTTTTTTTTTTTTTTTTTTATAAAAAACATTCACACTTTTTTTCTCATTCACACACACATTCACACAGTCTTTTCGGCAACTTAGGCCATTTAAGACTTTGACGATAACCGTTGTATAAATAATTATATTTATTTGGGGTCCAGGCATTCTTATTTAAGCCATTTGGTATCCAATTGGCTTAAATAAAATCATCGGACTGCCTGGGGTCCGAACCCGCGACGTTTGGTATATGAGGTTAGCACGCTAACCTCTACGCCATGCCCCGAGGGCATATTAAAATATTGTTTATATTCAAAATTACAATATAAACTAGTCAATTTGATTGAAATTTAGAATGATAGACAGGAAGAGAAGATGTCAGCCATTATATAAAAATACAATATTTGCATATATTGTATTTTTATATAATTTTGTAAATATTGTATTTTTATATAATTTTGTAAATATTGTATTTTTATATAATTTTGTATATGTTTATATATAACAACTCTATCTGCATCTCACTGGTGTATACCTTGAGATTGCCAATAATCTCTTAGGAACTGATGATGGATTTATTTAATTAAACCCGAAACGTCTTCTGTATGGAGATTTTTATTCAATAGAGGCTCTCCTTTTGGCTGACATCCTCTCTTCCTGTCTATCATTTTAATCGTTGAACAGCCACCTCTCTTAACAACACACCCTTGATTGAAATTTTTCATTAGAGTATTGCTGTAACTTTTTCTCCTATTTTCATATTTTATACGTTTTCCTTCAACATTTCTTGAATTGTTTTTATGTCCATTCGATTCTTATGATGTTCTAATTAATGTTCATTTCTGCTGGGTTAGCTATAACTCGAAGTGTCTGACTGAATTCTTTCTATCGTTGGTTTTTGGAATATCATACTAATATATAAAGCGCTAACCACTGACTTCCTATCCCTGTGTGTAGGTGTCTGTTCTCTCGCTGATTGGCCAGAGAGAGAGGAAGTGGGGGTGAGGGAAATTTAAGACTAACTTGTAAGCCAGAGAGGCAATTTTAAAACTTTTTTTTTGCAATTTTTGCAATTGCTCGCCTAAGGCAAAATTTCCAATCAGTGAGCAAGAATAAATTTGATGCATTTGCTCGCCGAAGGGAGCACAGCACCTTTTTGTGTTATTTTGTGTCATATTTAATTCCTTGTTATTTTCAACCCATTTGTCTTCCATCTCGTATACAGTTCGAAGCACCCTGCCAAGTGGAAAAGCCCACCTTCGGCGGTATTTGAATCAATCCTTACCAGGAAACCTTCCGATGCTGTTATCATAGATCCACATATGAGGGACTTATCATTGGAATTTTTTTCCCTTTAATTGACGATGATAGAATCTGTAGGCCTATAATTCGTTAATGTCTGCCTATCTGTTTCCTGGGTATCTATTCAGCCTGTAGCATTTTTGAAATGAAATATTAAAAAGGACAAGATAGGAAACGGAAAAACGATGTTCTTCCGCAGGCGAGCCCGAGCCAGTTTCGGAAGGGTCATGGGTCTAGATGTGGCCCTGCTAATAATGAAAAATTAAAAAAAATTACATTTACTAATTTTCAATATACAGTCGGCTTATATATAGTCTATATAGACCTATTTCTTTTCATAAATTGTCTGATTTACAAAACAATTGTCAGTAACTTCTCATAAATATTTTAGGATTCCAACAAACCTTTTTGTGTTATATTTAATTCCTTGTTATTTTCAACCGATTTGTCTTCCATCTCGCATACAGTTCGAATTTCTATTACCCCTGACGTAGACGGATGTTATTTTTCCCGTAATTAACCCGAGGCATTTTCAAAGTTAAGTAAATACTACACATTAGCTTTGAGCGACATTTAATGTTTTTATAATCTCATCTAGAAACTTTATCAACTCCCATACCCTGGGATATTCATACGGATTTGATGAACCATAAACATAAAACTTTAATGGTTCATTTGAAAACATTTTTAATCGTTAAAAAAAAATGTCCCCAGGTTTTTAATTTATTTTTTTCTTTTTTTTTTTAATGGGTTTATGAAATTTTTATAGTAACATAAATGACAAAAAATAATAATAATGGTTATCAATAATAGATATTTTTTTTTTTAACACTCACACTTTTTGAACCTTATTTAAATCAAACTAGCTCATAATCACAGGATACCCCCACCATGTTACTAATTTCACTCACTGCGTTTAATCGCCAAAAACGCAATATGAATTTTTGTTTATCGTAGCCCTTGCCTGTTAATTAATTCATACAAAAGATTTTTAAAATATCCAAAGCGATTAACTCCATTTTTTTTTTATAAAATATTAGCCTAACCTAATTTTAATTAAACAAGTCGTTTTTGAAAAAAAAAAATATATATTTTACTCTTTGATCTTCCATTTATTTATCATTTATCATTTAATTAATAAAATATGAAAATAATTTATTTTAAATTACTGTGTATATATATTTATATATATATTTTTTTCAAAATGAATTTAAAAGTTTTAATTAATTACAAAATGGAAAAGTTTTTTTTTTCTAACATTAGGACTAAAGGTATTTGACCAAAAGTCATTCACAAATCAATATTAAAAAAAAATTTATACAAATAAGTAAAGTAATTAAAACTTAATTATTTTAAATAAGTCCTAAAATTTTTTTTTCAACTTTAATTTTAGAAATTGGAAAATGTTTGAATCAAGTCAAATTTATATCTCAAATCGAAGTTAAATTTTCAAATATGAAAAGTGAAGTGGCGTAATTTGGGGGAGCAAGTTAGGGGGGCATTCCCCCCTCCCTCAAGGACTCTGTTTCTTTTTAAATATTATATTTCTCTAAATAAAATATTTCATGTCGAAGCAGCAAGAGGAAAATTTGCAATAGAAATCTGTTAGAATCTGACATTCATCAGTTACTTCCATTGGAAGTTAAAAACTGCAGTTCTTTGAATTACACGAGATAATTATTTTACTATTATTTATATTCTGTAAAGATTTATACAATAAATAGAAAGTAAAAGCAAGAGTTTTGAGAGGTTCTTAATCTAAATGTCAACACCATTCAGTTTTAAGTGTCATTATCCCTACATTTGAAGCATCGATAGGGACTTGTCTTCCTCTCTCTATCTCTCGTTGGTACTTACATTCTTCTCTCTCTCTCTCTCTTAATTAGATTTATTGCCCTGTTAGACGGATAAGAGGCCCCATGAGTCAGATTAAACGAGAAATAGAGAGAGAGAGAGATAGGGAGAAGGATTAAATTCGTCTTCTCTTGGAAAGAAATTCAGGCTTCAATAACAATGAGGGCAAATTTATTCTAGTATCTGAATACCATGTATTTTAAAAATTTTAAAACACGTAGCTTAAGATTAGTTAAAAAAAATAAAAATGGTAAAATTGTCAGTCTGATTTCTTTTGAAGTATTTCTATGATTTTTAGAAGAAATATAGATTAATGTTTTAAAAGACCTATTTTCTAATCATCCATGAAGAATTTTTTTTTCAACATATTTTTTGAATAAGGAAGAGAAACATGAATAAAATAAAATTTTAAATCCCACCTGAAATTTATTAAAATACTAATTTTTTGAGTGGTTCCCACGTTGTTAGTTTATTATTTCGTTTTTTTTCACCCATTTGATAAAAGGAATTCTTTTTAAAATATGCCTATTAAAATTTATTCCGAAGACAGGCAAATAAAATTTTTTTTAACTTGAGATATCAAAGAACTGGAGTATGGAAGTTAAGTCATCTTCAATAGACTCCATCTTCAGCTTCAAATATTTCGATTCTCTTGTCTTAACATAGGCCTACTTCATCCAAAATTTTTCTTTATTAAAGTGGGCGGAATTTTTTTTCTCTCTTGTTTATAATTTGTTTTTCTTGATTTTCAATCGATCGATTTTTAACTCTCTTATTTTTTTTTTTTTGGCCTATTTAGTCATGGAGATAGTTGAGTATGCAAAATGTGAAGATCGAATTCCGCCAATGGATTTTGGCTGAAAATATCTCCCAGAATAAGAATCCGGATCTTGCAGGACCAATTTTTTTTTTACCACCCTATTCTTTTATTTGTATAGGAAATCAATGGAATACGTGCAAAGATAATGTGAGGACCTGCAAATATATACTTAAGACTCCAAACAATGAAAATTACTATCTTGCTGGCTGCTGCGGAGGTCCCCTTTAGTCTCTTCTCCTCCTCTATCCAAGACTAGTATTCTCCCTTTAAATTTAAATGTGAGGACCGGCAAATATGTTCATATTTCAGTTGGAACCACCGCAGCTGCCAGCAATATGTTTTTTTTTTCATTGTTTGGAGTCTTAAATATAAGAATTTTAATATAGTTGCCGGTACTCACAATTTTTTAGGCCGAACATTTAAATTTTTAATTAATGATGAATACTAGCAGTGGAGAAGGGAGGGGAAGGGACTATAGTGGACCACCGAATCTGGAGGCAAGATAGTTTTCATTGTTTGAGGTCTTAAGTATAAGAATATGAACATAGTTGCAGGTCTTCACATTATCTTAGCACGCATTCCAATGATTTCAAATCAAATAAGAGGAGAGGGGGTAAAAAAAAATGGACCAAAAATTGGTCTGGCAAGATCCGGATTCTTATTCTGGGAGCTATTCTCAGCCAAAATCCATTGACGGAATTCGATCCTCACATTTTGCAGTCAACTACCTCCAGCGCCCGGTCTAATTAGTAACCAACCAATTTATTTAAATAAATATAGATGGGGCATACAATTTAAATTTATTTGAAAAAAAAAGTATAAAATAATACATTTGATTTGATTTAAACACTCGTATAGATTGACGGGAGAGCCCTCAAGGGTGGTCTGCTTCACGCTCTAACGACTCAGATATATAATAATATTTATATGATTAACATGTGCAATAACATCAGATTTTTATGAAATTTAATTAAATCGTATTTTCTAAGTTGATATTAGTCACTTGCGATATTTAATCCGATTATTGTTTTATTTATATCAATATATTGATATTTTATAATCAATGTTTGGTTTTGCCCTCGGGGCATGGCGTAGAGGTTAGCGTGCTAGCCTCATATACCAAACGTCGCGGGTTCGGACCCCAGGCAGTCCGATGATTTTATTTAAGCCAATTGGATACCAAATGACTTAAATAAGAATGCCTGGACACCATATATGTATATTTATCAATAACGGATATCGTAAAAAGTCTTATATGGCCTGAGTTGCCGAAAAGACTGTGTGAATGTGTGTGTGAGTGTGAGTGTGAATGTGAATGAGAATGAGAGATATATATATATAATGTTTGGTTTTGTCACATTAAAATAATTTATTCTTTTGTCTAGATTCCCCCCACAAAAAACTTTTTAAATAAAATAATAGCATATTTATAGCTAATTATAATTATAAAAGTGTGTGCACTGATCAAATTTTAAAATAAAGGAAATTAATAAATTGAACTTCACATTTGTTAAATAAGTAGATTTTTACTTCTATTTATTAAAAAGATGGAGGGGGGTGGAGTTTAAGCCACCCCGAAATCTCATAAATAAATAAATAAAATAGAAATATATACAACCAGATCGTCCAAACCCCTTTCTCTCCCAGAAAAATTTTTTTTGACTACAACTCTAATAAGCTTATGTTATCATCAAAAGTGGGATTATATACAAAATACGATCTATCTTATCCGGGAATTAAAAATATACAAAGAAGAATTCATAAAATAAAACAAACAATATTTACGTACTTAAAAATATAAACTATAATCATATCCATTTATTTTTTCATTTATAAAAAAAATAAATAAATTTGATTATATATATATTTTTTTTATTTTACATTTATTTTCAATCCATTAAGTTGACACGTTTAAGCCTCTCCCTATTCGCTATGTATATTTCATATTGAAGAGAGTTCACACTACTCGCAGTCAACACGTTTTTTTTTTTTTTTTTTTTTTTTTTTTTTTTTTTTTTTTTTTTTGAATATGCGTATTTTGACTGCGGCAAACCTTTAAGAGTAGAACCATCATCATCATCCATCCTATTCATCCAGCTATTCATTCATTCATACATACAAAACGCACATACAGGGCCCCCGACGTTTATCATTTGTTTCCCTTTTTATATTTTAAATTCATACAGAGGGTGTTGCACCACTCACCAAAAAAAAAAAACCGAAAAACAAGGAATCTATTAAATGTAAAAAAAAAAAAAAAAACAATAATTAGAGAGAAATTCCATGTTATTCTTTTTTAATAAAAAAAAAATTATGGTGGTTATCTGTATTAATGTTTATTCCCTCCACGTTCATTATATCTCTTTTTTGGGAAAAATTTATCATAATATTTAGGTATGATAAAAATATACAAAGTATAATAATAATAATAAATTATTTTTTTAGTTCAAAGGTGGAATGCTCGCTTAATATCAAAACACGAAAAAATTTTTAATTAAGTGGATATTAATAAAAACATGAATTTTATAAATCCAAACTTCGGTTGGTGGGCAAAGTTAAAAATATACCAAAATGTAGAACAGTTTTCTTGCGAGAGTCTTACCCGATAGAAGGGACATTTAATACTTGATTTATTTCTGAGACAACACACAAGCAATCATCCGCAACAATTAAAATAAGAAAAAGTAAAATTGACTTTTATTTTGTGAACAATGTGCTATTTACGATATTTAATTTATGGATGTAGATGGAAGTTGATAGCAAATAGAAATAATTAATTAGATAATGAGATATCGAATTTAATTTCAAGGATATAAAATTTCCCTTTCAAAAAATTGCTAATAGATTTTGTCTTTCAATTTAACCTACACAACACGAGATGTTGTGTTCTGGGCTCTGTTTAATTTAAAAACAAAAACAGCAAGTTAACAAGTAAGAGGAGTGGAGGTGGGGAGAGGTGGGGGTTAATAGAAGAGATATAGATAGTTCTAAGCCAATATTTGGTTGTGTAATACATGAGAATTAACAACCCTCTATGGGCCGATAAATTTATATCCTATTTAGTTAACGAGCAGGAGGAGAAAGAACAAACAAAAAAAAATACACGTATATAAAATTCCATATCATATGGAGAAACATATTATCCATAAAATAGTTCAACTTATTTTTTTTCTTTTTTGTTACTTTAACTATAAGGGCAATGTATTGTAGTCGGAAATAGACGTGTTGCGGTCCAACGAACACGAAACTCCCATTTCCCACTTTCTATGGGAATAGAAAAAGTGGGGATAAATGTATTGTCAATTCTAGATTATCCGCGGTTAGTTAGGAAATTCCGCGGATAATGAGAAAAAAAATTGAATAAAAACTTTAGCCAATATTCTATAAAAGGAATAGGTATTAATAAATAACAATATATTTTTTTTTTTCTCTTTTGGCTTCTGAGGCCATTTAGGAGTTATATATTCATATATACAGAATTCATATATACTGTTTATTTTAATTAACATGTACCGATGGCTACCAGGGAACGTTCCACACTCTGATTCCCCGGAATTTACCTTACCGCCGGAAACTATATATATGTCGACACAAAAAATCTGGTATGACAAACTTTCATTTACTGAAGGTAAGAGAAAGTTGTGTGCTGTGCGACCATTATTAATATTATTTTCGTGTACCCCCAAAAGATCAAACACGTACCACAGTTTCAGACCAGTCACACCAGATTTTTTAAATACTAATGAGGCCACTGAGTATTTAAAACAGTGTCCCCTGAAGAGATACTAATACCCTTATTCATAGTAGTTCTTTGAGGAAGAAGGAATCCTTATACCTAGACTATATATTTATACAGGTATAAGGATTCGTCCTTAAGGAACTACTATGAATATTTGTTTAGAACTTTTTCAGCATCTGAGGCCATTTAGACTCAATTCCTATTTATTTATATTGTAATACAATACAATTGAAATTCTCGCGAGGGACGTTTTGCGAACCCTTATCTTTGGCAAAAGAAGCTTATACTCTACCTCTGAGCCATGGATCAAGGGCCTTGTTATTCTTTCCTCTGTATACCTAAACATTTATTTACGTGGACCCAGGAAAAAAATCGGAGGTCCCCATCAAATCCTTTCAATCGTTTGAGAAAACCCAAGCTTCCTTAAATAATTACTTTCATTTTCCTTCCTAGAATTTGTTTCAATAAATTTCTAATTAAATACAAACTTTATTGACAAATTTTATTAAACTTTAGTTACTCTTCACTCACCCTATATAAATAAATGAATGTTTAAATAAAATTAAATTTTACTTATAAGCAGAAGATAATAAAGAAACTTAAATATTATTATAATATATAAGTAAAGACTCCTTGCTTAATTGAATTTTTAATTGATAGAAGCCTCAGTTGTTTGTCTTCGAAGGAATTTCTCCCACCCCCTGTTTTCTCGTTTGAAGTAAGGGAGAGGAGCAGTTAGGCCTATTTCGCAACTTATCCCTTTTGTCTTTAATGATAAATGACGTAGTAACTATTAGTTGTAAGCATGACTCGATTATCAAGGCCATTAAATATTCATACCATAAGTTGTTCCCATTCCTTCTCTCTCTTCCTCTTTCTCATCCTTTTATTATTATTATTATTATAGTTCTATAAAATCGAATTTTAATTAATAAAAATCTGGCGAGCTTTTCTTATTACATTTTAAAAGGATTCTTTAAATAAATATCCTCTCACATGCTCTTCTTGATTGCATATGACCAGTGGTCATCGTGAGTCTTCTCAAAATAAAATTGGCAGATGGCAGCACTGTTCTTCTTTGCATAGATGGCAGCACTGTTACACAATTCATCAACCATATAACTGTTTATAAGTGCAGCACTGATCTTTTTTTACTTTCTCTTATTTTCATTGTTGTTGAATTGTGTAACAGTGCTGCCATCTATGCCAAGAAGAACAGTGCTGCCATCTACTTTAACAATAAATAGATCGACAAGGGAATGTCAGTTAGTTTGTAATAAGGTTCTGATGGAGATGTTTTAACATAGAAATATACTTAAACTATATAAAACTCCTTTTTTTAAACTAAACCTAGTGTTTACTTTTAATTATTATGAAATTATTTTAATTTTAAAAATGTTTAAAATTGTGCTTACGTTGAATTCTTTAGATTATATTATATATTCTTTTTCTATTTTTCTCTTTTTCATGAATTAATTTTTTTTCTCAAATGAATTGAAAATTAATTTCTCTGGGGATCCTATAGATAGATAAATTATTAATTACAGAGAGATTCCGAACGGTGTTTAGATAATGCAAATACACTTTGGCCTATATTAATATACATAATTGATTGATTTAGATTTTCATGTTTGTTATTATAAGAAATAAAAGACTTTATTGGCATTAATCGTGATCTAAAATTTATTCGTAACTGCAACCTAAAAGCCATTTTTTTGTGGGTCAACCTTATTAGGGGAGACTGTTGTACCTTGGACCACTTTTTACATTTTATTTTTTTACGCCAAAGTTTTTTGAAATTATAATACTTGAACACGATCCAGCCATAGTTTAAACCTTTCAGAACAACATAAGATATTGATAAATTATATATTTGTATAACTTTAGACAAGATAAATTGAAATCTATTGATATGAAAATTGGTCCATGGTACACGATGTTCGTGTACCTTGGACCAGGTTTAATAGACTTTTACGATATCCTTTATAGAGATTAATATACATATTAGGCAT
>JAKCPI010022760.1:0-12625 GCA_023213315.1 Euborellia annulipes
AATTCTCCTAATAGAAATATATATTGACACGGAAATCTTGGTGTGACAAGCACAGCACACAACTTTCTCTTTCCTTTGATAATAGAAAGTTGTGTGCTATGCCTCCAGACACACCAGATTTTTTTTTATAAATTTCTGAATAAATTTTATTATTATTTTTTTTATTTTTACTGTATAAATATGATAATGCTTCAACATAAACTTGAGAACAGCAGTATGGGGATATTATCTCTCATTACTTTTATTTTCAAAGTTAACCTGATTTTAAATAGATATAAAAATACAAAAGAAAAATTCTTAATTCAAAAAATTCAATCTTAGAAAGAATATAAAATTTTAATAGTTTTGACCATTTTTACTCCCTTTATTTATTTCTCTTTGGCGTCATTATCGCTCGTTAATTTTATGAATAAAGTTTTTCCTTCATAAACTTGTTTGAATCAGAAGGGAGAGGGAAAGAGTTAGAGAAAAAAAAAACTTTTCCATTTATATTTAAGTAGTTTTTGTGATAAGATTTATTGTTTGATGGTCATTTTTATCTTCTTTTTTTTTCCGCCTTGACTTTGATGGTCAGCAGCTTTTTTTCCCTATCCACTTGGGAGTCGTTTTGCATCCCATAAAGGCTCTCTATTCATTACGTCTGAAAAAAAGCTGGGGGTGGGGATTGATTATCTACAAAACGGCTCTCGTTATTTCATAAAATTAATTATTAAGTGAACCGTGTAGAGGTCAAATATCATTAATTGTCAATTAAAAGCAAGAATGAAGAAATTAAATTTATTTAAATATAAATATGATTTAATTATAGCTTATTTGTATAAAACAACGTTTCTCTGTCACTCATTCTTCAAATTAAATTAAACCACATTAAAACATTGTTTATTAATTAAATGTTCAATTACAAAATAATACACTCATGTATAAATTTATTGACTCAAGATTTAAATTTAAATTGTCAATAGGCATACGCGCCGACGCCATGGGGCTCAAAGGGCTCGAGCCCCCCCCCCCCCCCCAATGTTGAGGGAAGAGGGAGTGGCCTAGCCTCCAGAAAAAACTTTTACTGTCTTTAAAAGGTCAATCAGGGCAAAATCTTAAAACACTTAACCCGTACTCCATGCGTCTATCATATTTAGGCCCCCCTAATAATTTTTAAAGTGGTGCCTATGTCAGTATGTGTGTCCTTACATCCATGGGCGTAACTAGAGAATTTGGCTGGGGGGGGGGCATGGGACCAGCTATCCTCCGGTGGACCCGGAAAGCCCCATATTTTCTCAATTTTTGGGGGGGCAAGGAGCTTTCCCCCGGCATCCCCCTAGTTACGCCCATGCTTATATCAGAAATTAATTTAATATTTCACTTAATTTTCCAAGAAGAAAGTAAAAATATGAAATGAATATATTCTTTGATTTTTGCTTGATAAAACAAAATAATCAACTCATTTATAAATTTTTGAATTAATTATTCAGGATCACACATGTTTTTAAATATTTCTTCAAATTAATTTGCTCTACAAAAATTAATCTAAAAAATTCATTAATGAGTCATTCATTTCCAGCAAACACGTAGGTCTACCAATTTATGGTTAAATAAAAATTTTAATAATTTTCCCCCCTGATTAAATTATAAATTTTCTCAAAATATTTTTTTCTTATATTCTATAGAACACATTCAATTGCTTTATAAATATTAAATTCAATAGCCCAGTCATGTCTCTGTATTGGTTTCAATCAAAATTCGATTGTTACGTTATCTCAACTCCACCCACTCACTTTATCAAGATTTTCAATGTATAAAATTGCGTGCGATACAATATCAGAGATGACGTCGTTGAATACAAAGCCCTTTTAATAGCCTAAGGAATTAACTAACATTTTTTTTTCTCCCTCTCCACTGATTTCAATCAAATTTTAATGACGGGAAATAAATTATCATCATTTTGTTCTTTTTATTTAAACAATATAATACCTCATCATTATTTATTCATTTATAAAAAAAAAAAATAGGGACTCTTGTGAAGGGAAATTATTTGCGAATTAATATACAAATTGGGGTACATTAAAACACTGAATGGATATAAATATTGAGAGCGATATGAATAGATTAATATATGTACATACCGGTAGGGATATAAAGAGGGCATACTGTAGATTAAAAAAAATAGTTCTATTTTTCTTTTTTTTTTTAATAAATTAAAGTAGAAAGTCACCATCATCAATCGTATATTCATAAAATAAATATCAACAACATAATGATGTTTTTTAATTATTCATTCCATTTGGGTAAAAAAGAGGGTGGGGGAGGGAGGAAATAAAACTTAATTAAATAATTTAATTCATCTTGTTTTATTTTTAATTTAAAAAAATATATAGGGGTAAAAATAAAACGAAATTGGACATGTTACTTTGGATTATTCATAAATTGAAGTGATTAAATAATATAAAACAAAAAAAAAAAAAAAATGTTGAAATTTTAGAGTAAATTAATATTTTGCAAATTTCAGAGATATTCATTCCAAAGTGGAAGGGGAATAATTAATCCATGACATATTTCGGCCATTTATTTATAATGGATTCTACATTTTCACATAAATTATTTCAAAAATAATTTACTTTGTTAGACAAATAAATGAATATTCTAATTATAAGAAATCAAAAACTCTCATCAATAAAATTGTTATTTGGGATTTCCCATGTTGAGACAATTAAAGTTTCAGTTATATACTTTTTCTTTGATCCCGACTTGGAACTTGGTTTTGTTCATTATTCGGGATTTATTTATTTATGTCTGGTGTAAATTTTGTTTGAAATTTTTGAAAAAACTTTAATTAAAGGAAAAACTTAAAAAAATACTTTGATACTATATATTAAAATATTGTTTATATTCAAAATTCGATTCAAAAAAATTTTTTCATTAGAGTATTGCTGTAACTTTTTCTCCTATTTTCATATTTTATACATTTTCCTTCAACATTTCTTGAATTGTTTTTATGTCCATTCGATTCTTATGATGTTCTAATTAATGTTCATTTCTGCTGGGTTAGCTATAACTCGAAGTGTTTGACTGAATTCATTCTATCGTTGGTTTTTGGAATATCATACTAATATATAAAGCGCTAACCACTGACTTCCTATCCCTGTGTGTAGGTGTCTGTTCTCTCGCTGATTGGCCAGAGAGAGAGGAAGTGGACCCAGTGAGGGAAATTTAAGACTAACTTGTAATCCAGAGAGGCAATTTTAAAACTTTTTTTGCAATTTTTGCAATTGCTTGCCTAAGGCAAAATTTCCAAACAGTGAGCAAGAATAAATTTGATGCATTTGCTCGCCGAAGGGAGCACAGCACCTTTTTGTGTTATTTTGTGTCATATTTAATTCCTTGTTATTTTCAACCGATTTGTCTTCCATCTCGTATACAGTTCGAAGCACCCTGCCAAGTGGAAAAGCCCACCTTCGGCGGTATTTGAATCAATCCTTACCAGGAAACCTTCCGATGCTGTTATCATAGATCCACATATGAGGGACTTACCATTGGAATTTTTTTTCCCTTTAATTGACGATGATAGAATCTGTAGGCCTATAATTCGTTAATGTCTGCCTATCTGTTTCCTGGATATCTATTCAGCCTGTAGCATTTTTGAAATGAAATATTAAAAAGGACAAGATAGGAAACGGAAAAACGATGTTCTTCCGCAGGCGAGCCCGAGCCAGTTTCGGAAGGGTCATGGGTCTAGATGTGGCCCTGCTAATAATGAAAAATTAAAAAAAATTACATTTACTAATAAAGCGAATTGTGGCTGTTATATAAATTAGATTAATGAGATGAAGAGGATGCAGCCAATGATAAATAAAAAGCATCTATTTTGCTAACACTCTTTATTTAGGAACGTTTCGGCCATGATCAACAAGGCCATCTTCAGCCCTTCAAGCTAGAATATTAATACATACATTCATTAAAAGTTTTTTTCTTATGCTAACAAATGGTCATAAACATACATTTTTATACTCACAGTATATTTTACATTGAAGGGCTGAAGATGGCCTTGTTGATCATGGCCGAAACGTTCCTAAATAAAGAGTGTTAGCAAAATAGATGCTTTTTATTTATCATTGGCTGCATCCTCTTCATCTCATTAATCTTACATTTACTAATTTTCAATATACAGTCGGCTTATATATAGTCTATATAGACCTATTTCTTTTCATAAATTGACTGATTTACAAAACAAATGTCAGTAACTTCTCATAAATATTTTAGGATTCCAACAAACCTTTTTGTGTTATTTTGTGTTATATTTAATTCCTTGTTATTTTCAACCGATTTGTCTTCCATCTCGCATACAGTTCGAATTTCTATTACCCCTGACGTAGACGGATGTTATTTTTTCCCTTAATTAACCCGAGGCATTTTCAAAGTTAAGTAAATACTACACATTAGCTTTGAGCGACATTTAATGTTTTTATAATCTCATCTAGAAACTTTATCAACTCCCATACCCTGGGATATTCATACGGATTTGATGAACCATAAACATAAAACTTTAATGGTTCATTTGAAAACATTTTTAATCGTTAAAAAAAATGTCCCCAGGTTTTTAATTTATTTTTTTCTTTTTTTTAATGGGTTTATGAAATTTTTATAGTAATATAAATGACAAAAAATAATAATAATGGTTATCAATAATAGATATTTTTTTTTTTTTTTTAAACGTCCCACTTTTTGAACCTTATTTAAATCAAACTAGCTCATAAACACAGGATACCCCCACCATGTTACTAATTTCACTCATTGCGTTTAATCGCCAAAAACGCAATATGAATTTTTGTTTATCGTAGCCCTTGCCTGTTAATTAATTCGTACAAAAGATTTTTAAAATATCCAAAGCGATTAACTCCATTTTTTTTTATAAAATATTAGCCTAACCTAATTTTAATTAAACAAGTCGTTTTTGAAAAAAAAAAAAATATATATATATATTACTCTTTGATCTTCCATTTATTTATCATTTATCATTTAATTAATAAAATATGAAAATAATTTATTTTAAATTACTGTGTATATATATTTATATATATTTTTACTTTCTCTTACCTATGTATATATGTAATATATATATAGAGAGAAAGTATTGGATTCATGTCAAAAATTCGATGTCGAGATTTTGATGGATCTTCACGTTTTGAATCTAAAAAAGTGGTTTTCGCGACATGGTCTGTCTGTGTGTGTGTGTGTGTGTGTGTGTGTGTGTTCAATTTTAAGCATGAAGGAATTGAGCTAGGAGGTTGAAATTTTATATTTAAGTTAAACACCTCCCGGGACCGGAAAAATAAGCTTTTAATCAAAATCGGCCAAAGAGTACTAGTACTTTAGTGATGTACTTTTTCAGTTTTTTTCGATTTTCTCAAAATTCGCTCTAACGATTTTGATTAAAATTCAAAAATCAATTATTTTTTAGATGCTCTTTCAAATGTATATTCTCGTTTTGCCCTCAAAATTGTTTGAAGCACACTTTACTCTTGTGCTTCATAGGAAAGATAGGAGAAATGGTTGCCATGGTAACAAAATATAAATATTTTCCCATACTTATAAATTTTACATCTGAATTCAAATATTCCCTACTGCCGGGAACTAAATACATGTCGACACAAAAAATCTGGTGTGACAAGCACAGTACACAACTTTCGATTACCGAAGGTAAGAGAAAGTTGTGTGCTGTGCGCCAGTCACACCAGATTTTTTTTTTCAAAATGAATTTAAAAGTTTTAATTAATTACAAAATGGAAAAGTTTTTTTTTCTAACATTAGGACTAAAGGTATTTGACCAAAAGTCATTCACAAATCAATATTAAAAAAAAATTTATACAAATAAGTAAAGTAATTAAAACTTAATTATTTTAAATAAGTCCTAAAATTTTTTTTTCAACTTTAATTTTAGAAATTGGAAAATGTTTGAATCAAGTCAAATTTATATCTCAAATCGAAGTTAAATTTTCAAATATGAAAAGTGAAGTGGCGTAATTTGGGAGAGCAAGTTAGGGGGCATTCCCCCCTCCCTCAAGGACTCTGTTTCTTTTTAAATATTATATTTCTCTAAATAAAATATTTCATGTCGAAGCAGCAAGAGGAAAATTTGCAATAGAATTCTGTTAGAATCTGACATTCATCAGTTACTTCCATTGGAAGTTAAAAACTGCAGTTCTTTGAATTACACGAGATAATTATTTTACTATTATTTATATTCTGTAAAGATTTATACAATAAATAGAAAGTAAAAGCAAGAGTTTTGAGAGGTTCTTAATCTAAATGTCAACACCATTCAGTTTTAAGTGTCATTATCCCTACATTTGAAGCATCGATAGGGACTTGTCTTCCTCTCTCTATCTCTCGTTGGTACTTACATTCTTCTCTCTCTCTCTCTCTTAATTAGATTTATTGCCCTGTTAGACGGATAAGAGGCCCCATGAGTCAGATTAAACGAGAAATAGAGAGAGAGAGATAGGGAGAAGGATTAAATTCGTCTTCTCTTGGAAAGAAATTCAGGCTTCAATAACAATGAGGGCAAATTTATTCTAGTATCTGAATACCATGTATTTTAAAAATTTTAAAACACGTAGCTTACGATTAGTTAAAAAAAATAAAAATGGTAAAATTGTCAGTCTGATTTCTTTTGAAGTATTTCTATGATTTTTAGAAGAAATATAGATTAATGTTTTAAAAGACCTATTTTCTAATCATCCATGAAGAATTTTTATTCAACATATTTTTTGAATAAGGAAGAGAAACATGAATAAAATAAAATTTTAAATCCCACCTGAAATTTATTAAAATACTAATTTTTGAGTGGTTCCCACGTTGTTAGTTTATTATTTCGTTTTTTTTACCCATTTGATAAAAGGAATTCTTTTTAAAATGTGCCTATTAAAATTTATTCCGAAGACAGGCAAATAAAATTTTTTTTAACTTGAGATATCAAAGAACTGGAGTATGGAAGTTAAGTCATCTTCAATAGACTCCATCTTCAGCTTCAAATATTTCGATTCTCTTGTCTTAACATACTTCATCCAAAATTTTTCTTTATTAAAGTGGGCGGAATTTTTTTTCTCTCTTGTTTATAATTTGTTTTTCTTGATTTTCAATCGATCAATTTTTTTTTTAACTCTCTTATTTTTTTTTTTTTTTTGGCCTATTTAGTCATGGAGATAGTTGAGTATGCAAAATGTGAAGATCGAATTCCGCCAATGGATTTTGGCTGAAAATATCTCCCAGAATAAGAATCCGGATCTTGCAGGACCAATTTTTTTTTTTACCACCCTATTCTTTTATTTGTATATGAAATCAATGGAATACGTGCAAAGATAATGTGAGGACCTGCAAATATATACTTAAGACTCCAAACAATGAAAAGTACTATCTTGCTGGCTGCTGCGGAGGTCCCCTTTAGTCTCTTCTCCTCCTCTATCCAAGACTAGTATTCTCCCTTTAAATTTAAATGTGAGGACCGTCAAATATGTTCATATTTCAGTTGGAACCACCGCAGCTGCCAGCAATATGTTTTTTTTTTCATTGTTTGGAGTCTTAAATATAAGAATTTTAATATAGTTGCCGGTACTCACAATTTTTTAGGCCGCACATTTAAATTTTTAATTAATGATGAATACTAGCAGTGGAGAAGGGAGGGGAAGGGACTATAGTGGACCACCGAATCTGGAGGCAAGATAGTACTTTTCATTGTTTGAGGTCTTAAGTATAAGAATATGAACATAGTTGCAGGTCTTCACATTATCTTAGCACGTATTCTATTGATTTCAAATCAAATAAGAGGAGAGGGGGTAAAAAAAAATGGACCAAAAATTGGTCTGGCAAGATCCGGATTCTTATTCTGGGAGCTATTCTCAGCCAAAATCCATTGACGGAATTCGATCCTCACATTTTGCAGTCAACTACCTCCAGCGCCCGGTCTAATTTGTAACCAACCAATTTATTTAAATAAATATAGATGGGGCATACAATTTAAATTTATTTGAAAAAAAAAAAGTATAAAATAATACATTTGATTTGATTTAAACACTCGTATAGATTGACGGGAAAGCCCTCAAGGGTGGTCTGCTTCACGCTCTAACGACTCAGATATATAATAATATTTATATGATTAACATGTGCAATAACATCAGATTTTTTGAAATTTAATTAAATCGTATTTTCTAAGTTGATATTAGTCACTTGCGATATTTAATCCGATTATTGTTTTATTTATATCAATATATTGATATTTTATAATCAATGTTTGGTTTTGTCACATTAAAATAATTTATTCTTTTGTCTTGATTCCCCCACAAAAAACTTTTTTAAATAAAATAATAGCATATTCAGTGGCGGATTAATGCAATTTTGTCGGGGGGGGGCGGTTTTTTTTTTTTTTTTTTTTATTTAAGGACTTTGTGGGCATCTATGGCCATTTTAGACCCCTTTCCTATTTATTTAAATTGATTGATAACAAATTCAATTGAAATTAAAGCCCGGAAATCATAATTTCTTTAGATTACTAGTTTTTATAACATTGTGTATTTCTTCTCGGGGGGGGGGGGCGATCGCCCCCTCCCCCCCCCTTTAATCCGCCCTTGAGCATATTTATAGCTAATTATAATTATAAAAGTGTGTGCACTGATCAAATTTTAAAATAAAGGAAATTAATAAATTGAACTTCACATTTGTTAAATAAGTAGATTTTTACTTCTATTTATTAAAAAGATGGAGGGGGGTGGAGTTTAAGCCACCCCGAAATCTCATAAATAAATAAATAAAATAGAAATATATACAACCAGATCGTCCAAACCCCTTTCTCTCCCAGAAAAAATTTTTTTGACTACAACTCTAATAAGCTTATGTTATCATCAAAAGTGGGATTATATACAAAATACGATCTATCTTATCCGGGAATTAAAAATATACAAAGAAGAATTCATAAAATAAAACAAACAATATTTACGTACTTAAAAATATAAACTATAATCATATCCATTTATTTTTTCATTTATAAAAAAATAAATAAATATGATTATATATATATTTTTTTATTTTACATTTATTTTCAATCCATTAAGTTGACACGTTTAAGCCTCTCCCTATTCGCTATGTATATTTCATATTGAAGAGAGTTCACACTACTCGCAGTCAACGTTTTTTTTTTTTTTTTTTGAATATGCGTATTTTGACTGCGGCAAACCTTTAAGAGTAGAACCATCATCATCATCCATCCTATTCATCCAGCTATTCATTCATTCATACATACAAAACGCACATACAGGGCCCCCGACGTTTATCATTTGTTTCCCTTTTTATATTTTAAATTCATACAGAAGAGGGTGTTGCACCACTCACCAAAAAAAAAAAAAACCGAAAACAAGGAATCTATTAAATGTAAAAAAAAAAAACAATAATTAGAGAGAAATTCCATGTTATTCTTTTTTAATAAAAAAAAATTATGGTGGTTATCTGTATTAATGTTTATTCCCTCCACGTTCATTATATCTCTTTTTTGGGAAAAATTTATCATAATATTTAGGTATGATAAAAATATACAAAGTATAATAATAATAATAAATTATTTTTTTAGTTCAAAGGTGGAATGCTCGCTTAATATCAAAACACGAAAAATTTTTTAATTAAGTGGATATTAATAAAAACATGAATTTTATAAATCCAAACTTCGGTTGGTGGGCAAAGTTAAAAATATACCAAAATGTAGAACAGTTTTCTTGCGAGAGTCTTACCCGATAGAAGGGACATTTAATACTTGATTTATTTCTGAGACAACACACAAGCAATCATCCGCAACAATTAAAATAAGAGAAAGTAAAATTGACTTTTATTTTGTGAACAATGTGCTATTTACGATATTTAATTTATGGATGTAGATGGAAGTTGATAGCAAATAGAAATAATTAATTAGATAATGTGATATCGAATTTAATTTCAAGGATGTAAAATTTCCCTTTCAAAAAATTGCTAATAGATTTTGTCTTTCAATTTAACCTACACAACACGAGATGTTGTGTTCTGGGCTTTGTTTAATTTAAAAACAAAAACAGCAAGTTAACAAGTAAGAGGAGTGGAGGTGGGGAGAGGTGGGGGTTAATAGAAGAGATATAGATAGTTCTAAGCCAATATTTGGTTGTGTAATACATGAGAATTAACAACCCTCTATGGGCCGATAAATTTATATCCTATTTAGTTAACGAGCAGGAGGAGAAAGAACAAACAAAAAAAAAATACACGTATATAAAATTCCATATCATATGGAGAAACATATTATCCATAAAATAGTTCAACTTATTTTTTTCTTTTTTGTTACTTTAACTATAAGGGCAATGTATTGTAGTCGGAAATAGACGTGTTGCGGTCCAACGAACACGAAACTCCCATTTCCCACTTTCTATGGGAATAGAAAAAGTGGGGATAAATGTATTGTCAATTCTAGATTATCCGCGGTTAGGAAATTCCGCGGATAATGAGAAAAAAATTGAATAAAAACTTTAGCCAATATTCTATAAAAGGAATAGGTATTAATAAATAACAATATTTTTTTTTTTTTATTTTTCTCTTTTGGCTTCTGAGGCCATTTAGGAGATAACTAATAATAATAAATAATATATTCATATATACAGAATTCATATATACTGTTTATTTTAATTAACATGTACCGATGGCTACCAGGGAACGTTCCACACTCTGATTCCCCGGAATTTGCCTTACCGCCGGAAACTAAATATATGTCGACACAAAAAATCTGGTATGACAAACTTTCATTTACTGAAGGTAAGAGAAAGTTGTGTGCTGTGCGACCATTATTAATATTATTTTCGCGTACCCCCAAAAGATGAAACACGTACCACAGTTTCAGACCAGTCACACCAGATTTTTTAAATACTAATGAGGCCACTGAGTATTTAAAACAGTGTCCCCTGAAGAGATACTAATACCCTTATTCATAGTAGTTCTTTGAGGAAGAAGGAATCCTTATACCTAGACTATATATTTATACAGGTATAAGGATTCGTCCTTAAGGAACTACTATGAATATTTGTTTAGAACTTTTCAGCATCTGAGGCCATTTAGACTCAATTCCTATTTATTTATATTGTAATACAATACAATTGAAATTCTCGCGAGGGACGTTTTGCGAACCCTTATCTTTGGCAAAAGAAGCTTATACTCTACCTCTGAGCCATGGATCAAGGGCCTTGTTATTCTTTCCTCTGTATACCTAAACATTTATTTACGTGGACCCAGGAAAAAAATCGGAGGTCCCCATCAAATCCTTTCAGTCGTTTGAGAAAACCCAAGCTTCCTTAAATAATTACTTTCATTTTCCTTCCTAGAATTTGTTTCAATAAATTTCTAATTAAATACAAACTTTATTGACAAATTTTATTAAACTTTAGTTACTCTTCACTCACCCTGTATAAATAAATGAATGTTTAAATAAAATTAGAATTTTACTTATAAGCAGAAGATAATAAAGAAACTTAAATATTATTATAATATATAAGTAAAGACTCCTTGCTTAATTGAATTTTTAATTGATAGAAGCCTCAGTTGTTTGTCTTCGAAGGAATTTCTCCCACCCCCTGCTTTCTCGTTTGAAGTAAGGGAGAGGAGCAGTTAGGCCTATTTCGCAACTTATCCCTTTTGTCTTTAATGATAAATGACGTAGTAACTATTAGTTGTAAGCATGACTCGATTATCAAGGCCATTAAATATTCATACCATAAGTTGTTCCCATTCCTTCTCTCTCTTCCTCTTTCTCATCCTTTTATTATTATTATTATTATTATAGTTCTATAAAATCGAATTTTAATTAATAAAAATCTGGCGAGCTTTTCTTATTACATTTTAAAAGGATTCTTTAAATAGATATCCTCTCACATGCTCTTCTTGATTGCATATGACCAGTGGTCATCGTGAGTCTTCTCAAAATAAAATTGGCAGATGGCAGCACTGTTCTTCTTTTGCATAGATGGCAGCACTGTTACACAATTCATCAACCATATAACTGTTTATAAGTGCAGCACTGATCTTTTTTTTACTTTCTCTTATTTTCATTGTTGTTGAATTGTGTAACAGTGCTGCCATCTATGCCAAGAAGAACAGTGCTGCCATCTACTTTAATAATAAATAGATCGACAACGGAATTTGTCAGTTAGTTTGTAATAAGGTTCTGATGGTGATGTTTTAACATAGAAATATACTTAAACTATATAAAACTCTTTTTTTAAACTAAACCTAGTGTTTACTTTTAATTATTATGAAATTATTTTAATTTTAAAAATGTTTAAAATTGTGCTTACGTTGAATGTCTTTAGATTATATTATATATTCTTTTTTCTATTTTTCTCTTTTCCATGAATTAATTTTTTTCTCAAATGAATTGAAAATTAATTTCTCTGGGGATCCTATAGATAGATAAATTATTAATTACAGAGAGAGATTCCGAACGGTGTTTAGATAATGCAAATACACTTTGGCCTATATTAATATACATAATTGATTGATTTAGATTTTTCATGTTTGTTATTATAAGAAATAAAAGACTTTATTGGTATTAATCGTGATCTAAAATTTATTCGTA
>JAKCPI010022761.1:0-11764 GCA_023213315.1 Euborellia annulipes
GATATGGAGTGGATTTTTATTTCTAAAAAATAATCTGGTGTGACTGGTCGCACAGCATGTTCTTGTCAGCCCAGATTTTTTTGGTGTCGACATATATTTAGATTCTCACAGTACAATCGAATTTCATTCACACTCACACTCACACACACAATCACACAGTCTTTTCGGCAACTTAGGCCATTTAAGACTTTGACGATAACCGTTATTGATTATAATATACATATATGGGGGTCCAGGCAACCATTTCTCCTATCCTTCCTATGGAGTACAAGAGTAAAGTGGTCTTCAGAATATTTCAATGGCAAAATGAGAATATACATTTTAAAGAGCATCGAAAAAATAATTTATATATGAATTTTAATAAAAAACCGTTTGAGCGAATTTTGAGAAAATATATAAAAACTGAAAAAATACATCAGTAAAGTACTAGTACTCTTTGGTCGATTTTGATTAAAAGCTTATTTTAACGCTTTGCGATTTAAAAAAAAGAAAAGAATTATTTGTTTTAAAAATAAATAATTATTTTCTTTTTTACTTTCTCTTGCCTCCTCTATATGTTATTATATAGAAAAAGAAAGTATTGGATTCATGTCAAAAATTCGATGTCCAGATTTTGACGGATATACACGTTTTGAAATCGCCTAAATGCAAAAAAAAGGTTTTCGCGGCATGGTCTGTCTGTGTGTGTGTGTGTCTGTGAACAAAATATCTCAAGAACGAAAAGAGCTAGGAGGTTGAAATTGTATTTTTAAGTTAGACACCTCCATGGGACGTGACACGAAGCTTTTAATCAAAATCGGCCAAAAAGTACTAGTACTTTACTGATGTACTTTTTGTGAACAAAATATCTCTAGAACGAAAAGAGATACGATGTTGAAATTTCATATTTATGTTAGGTACCCCCTGGGACGTGACACCAAGCTTTGGAACAAGATCGGCCGAAAAGTACTAGTACTTTACTGATGTACTTTTTCAGTTTTTTTTTCGATTTTTTTTTAAATTCTTCGCTCTAACGATTTTGATTAAAATTCAAAAATCAATTATTTTTTAGATACTTTTAAAATGTATATTCTCATTTTACTCTCAAAATTGTTTGAAGCACACTTTACTCTTGTACCTGTACTTCATAAGAAATGAGAAATGTTTGACATGGTATAAAAATATAAATATTTTCCCATGTTTATAAATTTTACATCTTGAAATTCGAATATAACTAAATTTAACTAAATATATCTCGACACAAAAATCCGGTGCGACCAGTCACACCAGATTTTTTTATATTTCCATAAAAATCTCGAATTATTGACATGAATTCAAGACTCTCTTTATTATTAATATAAATAGGTAAGAGAAAGTAAAAATAATTACAAATTTAGTGAAAATAATCCGTACGAGCTTAGAAAAAACTAGCATCTAAAATAAGCAATAAAAGTCATACTAAAGTCCTTCTAAACGAAATACGACTGAGACATAAAAGTAAAAGCTAATCAAACATTGTTATATTTTATAGAAATTGTTTTTTACGCGCAAGAGCTCTAATAAAAAAAAATCCAATTCAAAATTAAATCGAATTAATCTGTTTACTTTTCTTCTATTAGTCAAGTTAACAAAGAGAGTAGAGCGATAAAACGATAAAAGGTGATATTGCATCAAAAGTAGGATCCTACTCACTCAACAAATCGAATTTTTTGGCTTTGATTCTTTTCCAGAAAAAAGCGTTGTTTATAATCTGACACTTTTGAATTTCGGACACTTTCTCTTACCTACATTGGTTAAGGGGGTCTAGGAGCGACGTCCAAACGTTCTTTAAAAAAAAACTAGACTATTATAAGCAATTTTTCAATGCGGTTTTTTACTTTCTCTTACCTCTATATATATGTTAATATCTATAGAGAGAGAAAGTATTGGATTCCTGTCAAAAAATTCGATGTCGAGATTTTGATGGATATACACGTTTTGAGGTCTCCTGAATCTAAAAAAGTGGTTTTCGCGACATGGTCTGTCTGTCTGTCTGTGTGTCTGGGTGTCTGTGTGTCAGTCTGTGAACAAAATATCTCAAGAACGAAAAGAGCTAGGAGGTTGAAATTGTATATTTAAGTTAGGCATCCCCCTGGGACGTGACACGAAGCTTTTGAACAAAATCGACCAAAGAGTACTAGTACTTTACTGATGTACTTTTTCAGTTTTTTTTTGATTTTCTCAAAATTTGCTCCAACGATTTTTTTTTAAATTCAAAAATCAATTATTTTTAGATTCGCTATAAAATGTATATTCTCATTTTGTGATTGAAATCTTCTGAAGACCACTTTACTCTTGTACTACATAGAAAAGATAGGAGAAATGGTTGCCATGGTAACAAAATATAAATATTTTCACATATAAATTTTACATCTTGAAAATCGAATGTACCGTACTGTCGGAAACTAAATACATGTCGACACGAAAAATCTGGTGTGACAAGCACAGTACACAACTGTCAAATTAGTTCAGCATTCTTGCAATAGATGGCAGGCTAGTCTAACAGCTGATCCCCCTTTTGGCCTATATCTGGCCTATATTTATATATTTTTATGCTTTTTATAAAAGATACATAATATATAATAATATTTAAAAAGTATTTATTGTTAAAAGATCAATGAAAATCAACCAAATACATTAAATATTATTAGCTACCATTCTGACATCTCTTGGTAAATTTTTGATTTGATTTTTTGGGCATACTTTTTATGACACACAACGCCATCTTTTTGGGAAAAACATGCGTAACCACTTCGCTCTCCGAGCCCTCTTAATATATATAGAGAGAAAGTTTTGAATTCTTGGTCGAGAGATTTTGATGGATATGCACGTTTTGAGGTCCCCTGAGTCCAAAAAAGTGATTTTCTCGACATGGTCTGTCTGTGTGTGTGTCTGTAAACAAAATATCTCAAGAACGAAAAGAGCTAGGAGGTTGAAATTTTATATTTAAGTTAGGCACCTTCCTGGGACCTGACACGAAGCACTTTCTCTCTCTTTATATTAACATATATACAGGTAAGAGAAAGTAAAAGTTACAGGGGGGTAAATCAGATGCTGGTACTGGCTGGACAGTGCAGGTCGCCTCGCAAGGGGATGAAGCGTCCCGTAAAGTGTTTCCCCAAAAACAGTCATCGACACTCGAGCGATTTGCTCTGCCCTACTATGTACTGAATTGCCGACAGCGACACCCCAGCTTTGGTTGCAAGAAGACTTCAGTTGTAAATTTAACAAGCATAGAATATTGCCAACCTACTATATATTTCATAATTAATAGTTTTATGAAGATCGAAAGAAAAATATCGGATTAATTGTGCTTTTAAATGTTAAAGGAGCAGTTATAATTAGGATCAATTTATCTCAGCCACTTGCAATCTACCACACCAGGAAGGACATCTTGATTGGGTGGATGGGCGTCATAGGCAGGAAATTTGAATTCCGGTATGGGGATAAAAATGAAAACTTTAAAAAGGTAAAAGAGCCTAAAGGCTTTAAAATAATCCTGTTCACTTTCTCTTACCTCTATATATGTTAATATATAAAGAAAGTATTGGATTCATTTCAAAAATTCGATGTCGAGATTTTGATGGATATATATGTTTTGAGGCCTCCTGAATCCAAAAAAAGTGGTTTTCGCGACATGGTCTGTCTGTCGGTGTGTGTCTGTGTTCAATTTTAAGCATGAAGGAATTGAGCTACCGGATTGAAATTTTATATTTAAGATAGACACCTCCGTGGAGCGTAAAAATAAGCTTTTAAACAAAATCGGCCAAAAAGTACTAGTACTTTACTGATGTACTTTTTCAGTTTTTTTCGATTTTCTCAAAATTCGCTCCAACGATTTTGATTATAAATTCAAAAATCAATTATTTTTTTAGGTGCGACCAGTCACACCAAATTTTGTGACATCTAGCGCTATTAAAGTTTCTTCCTAAATAAACATCTTCAAACTTTCAAACGCCTTTTCTCGAATTGTTCACTTTCGGACTTTCGCCACTGAGCATTCTCAGCAGACGATATGACTGTGAAAAATGTAATCTAATGGCCTCGAAAATGTTCATTTAGGCGCTTTAAGTCGGCCGATATGGACCACTGGTAAAGGTTAATCAAGGCAGAAGGTGGCAGTCAGGAGAAATAGTCTCTACATCAATGAAACTCGCACATTACGTTTCAGTCGGAATATATTAGAACATCATCAGCTATTAGTGAGTCATATGGGAATAAATTATAAATGTACGAATATTTTCACAATATTTAGATGATGATTTGTTAAAATTTTTAAAAAAATCTGGTGTGACTGGCGCACAGCACACAACTTTCTCTTACCTTCGGTAATCGAAAGTTGTGTTCTGTGCTTGTCACACCAGATTTTTTGTGTCGACATGTATTTAGTTTCCGACAGTATGGTACATTCGATTTTCAAGATGTAAAATTTATAAGTATGGCAAACCATTTGGATACCAGATGGCTTAAATAGAAATGCCTGAACCCACAATTTATATATTAATCACAACGGTTATCGTCTAAAGTCTTAAATGGCCTGAGCTGCCGAAAAGACAGTGTGAATGTGTGTGTGAGTGTGAGTGTGAATGAGAAAAAAGTGTGAATGTTTTAAATTATATATATATAAAGTATGGCAAAATATTTATATTTTGTTACCATGGCAACCATTTCTCCTATCTTTTCTATGGAGAACAAGAGTAAAGTGGTTTTCAGAAGATTTCAATGACAAAATGAGAATATACATTTTAATGAGAATCTAAAAAATAATTGATTTTTGAATTTTAAAAAAAATCGCTGGAGCAAATTTTGAGAAAATCGAAAAAAAACTGAAAAAGTGCATCAGTAAAGTACTAGTACTCTTTGGTCGATTTTGTTCAAAAGCTTCGTGTCACGTCCCATGGGGGTGCCTAACTTAAATATAAAATTTCAACCTCCTAGCACTTTTCGTTCTTGAGATATTTGTTCACAGACGGACACACAGACAGACAGACACACACACAGACAGACCATGTCGCGAAAGCCACTTTTTTGGATTCAGGGGACCTCAAAACGTGAAGATCCATCAAAATCTCGACATCGAATTTTTGACATGAAACCAATACTTTCTCTCTCTATATATTAACATATATATAGAGGTAAGAGAAAGATAATATAAACGCTTTTAATTGACAGAAGTCACTTCTAACTTCAGCTGCCAAAGGTAAAATAGACATTTTTAATACCGTATATTTAGGCCTACATATGGTATAATAACTCCCTAACACCTGCAGATGGCTCAATTAATTTAGACAGAATCTTCGTAAATTGGGAGTTTCTTTGATGTAGAGGCTACTTCTTTCTGGCTGCCACTTCCTGTCATTGATCTCATCATCAATTACAGTCAGGGATGGGCAAAATCCTTTAAAAAGGATTAGCTATCCTTTTCGCAGATCCAGGCAGTTAGTCCGATGCACTAATCCGATCTGGCTGCTGCAAAAGGATTAGCGATCTGATCCAGTGATCCAACCAACTTAGGAGATCCGATCCGCAAATCCAGTTCTGCGATCCAAATATCCTATGCGTATTTGATTTTTCGTCGTTTGAAGAAAATTATATAGAGTATTTATTAAAAAGTTAAATAATTTTTAAACGATTGGCAATCCTTTGAAAAGGATCGCAAAAATCCAGGATTGCTATTTCTTCGAAAAGGATTAGCGATCTGATCCTATATCCAGAGAACAAAAATAATTCAATCCAAGATCTCCCCCCCCAAAAAAAAAAAGAGATTTCGATTTTGGATTGGATAGGATTTTCGGATTTAAATCCAAAAGGATTGCCATCCTGCCCATCCGTCCGTGATCACAGTCACTTCCACGCCCGAGAAATTTAATATTTAATGGATTAGTACAAATTTTTTCTTATCATTTTCTAAGCCATAGAATTAGTCAGTGAATTAGCCAGCCTATCTCACAGCCTGATGTTAGATGAGAGACAAATAAAGGGGTAGGGTGGATAGAAGAAGAAAGTGTTACAAGTGTGAAAGCTCTCAAAAATATCTGGTGTAACTGGCGCACAGCACTTAACTTTTTCTTACCCTTCAGTAAGAGAGAGTTGTGCTCGGTGCTGGCCACACCAGATTTTTCGTGTTGACATATATTTAGTTGCACTTTAGTTCTAAACTTGACCACGCGATAATTCATAGTTGGCGCTGAGCTACGTACGAATGCTTCCAAATCAGTAAATTGTACTTCAAACGTTTTCCACGAAAAATTTCAATGATATACTTTTTAAAGAGCATCTAAAAATAGTTCATTTATGAATTTTAAACAAAATCGCTGCAGTGAATTTTGAGAAAATCGAAAAAAACCGAAAAAGTACATCAGTAAAGTACTAGTACTTTTTGGCCGATTTTGGTTAAAAGCTTATTTTCACCCCTTGTGAGGCTGCCTAACTTAAATAAAAAATTTCAACCTCGTAGCTCTTCTAGTTCCTGAGATATTTTGTTCACAGACAGACCATGTCGTGAAACCCACTTTGTTGGATTCAGGAGACCTCAAAACGTGTATATCCATCAAAATCTCGACATCGAATACTTTCTATATATTTCATATATAGGGTAAGAGAAAGTAAAAAGAAATACACCCTTCTTAGGGCCTCCTCCACCATCCCAAATTGAATCGCTGATAAATCTTAATCCTTTATAATTCTATTAAAAGGATTCGTTGATATTAACACGTTTTTGATAATTAATAAAACCAATAAATAGAATTTCTATATGAGAGGGTAAAAACAAGGATATGAGGCTTTTTAGTCGGGTTAACTCTCATCAATTTCATTAAAACCTATTGATTTGTAATGTTGAAAACTTGCTTTAAATATTATAAATATAAAAGGTTTATCTTTGATCTATAATCCATTATTCTCTATTTTATTGTATTGTCCTGATATTAATTTTATCGGTTTTCGAATTTGGCATTGTATGTGTGCATTTAATAATTGTTCAAAGGGTTGAGTTGGCCCTTTGCTGACCCCCGTTGCCACCCCCCAACTGGAAACCCATTTTCCCCCCATCTAACTTTGATTGCTTCTAACTTGCTCGGGATATCACTATATCAGTAGAAAATAAAACAACTCCATTGCATTATAAAACGGGGATATTATGTGAAGAGAAGTTAAATTATGGAAATTTTAATATAACAGGAATACTTACTATTAAATTAAACAGGGGGTTTATTTTTTTAGTAATTTTTTTTTTTCAACCAGTTATTGCTAAATTAATTCTATATCATCCGAGTGAAATATTTAATTAAACATTTGACGATTATTATTTTGGTATAATAAATACAATCCAAGAGAAAATGCAATGAAAATTAAAATTGTAATTTATATAATTAAAGATGATGGAGAATATGACTGTTTAACCGCAAAGGGCTTAAGGTGGAATGGGAGCGAAGGTGTTACGCGTGTTAGCGTTGTGTGTCATAAAAAGTATGCCCAAAAAAATCAAAAATTTGCCAAGAGATGTCAAAATGGTAGCTAATAATATTTAATGCATTTGGTTGATTTTCATTGATCTTTTAACAATAAATGTTATTATCAATTATGTATATTTTATAAAAGCATAAAAATATATAAATATAGGCTATTAGGGGATCAGCTGTTAGACTAGCCTGCCATCTATTGCAAGAATGCTGAACTAATTTGACAGTTCGATTTTTAAATAAATCATCTAAGCTTATTTTAAAAATTTCTTCATTAATATGTGATTAATAATAACAATAAATTCATTTTTAAATTAAAAAAAAAAATTAAAGTTATTGGGACAGATTGTTTTTTTGTATTTGCTTGATAACAAAAAAATTAATTACGATAATTTTTTTAATAAGTCATTAAACAAATTATAGCTCGATTTCCCAATAATCTCTTCTAAATTTAATTCATTTAAAAAAATACAGCAATGAAAAATTCCTTGTAATAGTCTAGTTTTTTTTTTTTAAGTAGGCCCTACGTTTAGACGTCGCTCCTGAACCTAAAAAAGTATAAATCTCATGAATTTAATATTAATGAATAAATTGATAAAATGTTTTAGATTCCCAAGTAAAAATGATTAAAAATGATCGAGGGATCCACACGCCCGCAGCAGGTCTGCATAGTGAACCTTGAGGGTCACACACAGTAATTCGAAACCTGCTGCGGACGTGTGGATCACTCGATCATTTTTAATCATTTTTACCCGGGTTTAGTATTCAATATTATTTGAATCGAGAGATATTTTAAAATTAATTTGAGTCCTAACGAAAAAGGTTCCTCCTCTATGGGTGCCCACCTTTCAACGCAAGCAAGGCAGTCGTTATCGATTGAGGCAATGACGTCACATTGGCTTCGTGACGTCACCGATGACCTGATGCCGCCGTTTCCACCGTTAATTTTATGACAGATGAACGTTCGATATTGCAAATTGCAATTTATAGGCGTAAAATTAGACCCGAATAATTAGTTGAAACAAGGAAAGGAAGGAGTAGAGGATAATTCTTGGGGGAAAATTTGCTTAAATTTATTAACGTCATCGATAAGCCACAAGTGGGAAATTTTCTTATAATTAGTGGATGATATGCAATTTTTTGAAAAAAGTTTTGAAAAAAAAAGTAATTTTTTCATATACGTATAATCTCTAAAGGTATATGTATAAAATTAATTATCAGGAGGCCACATTCTGTCAATTTTAATTTCCTTGGTATGAAATTGGATAAAACATATTTGGGAAAGTCGAAGGGCCTCAAATAACCAGCTGAGAGAGTAGTATGGGTAACGTTCAATTAAATTTTGTCATAAATAAATTTTATCGATATCTGAAGATAATTTTGCTAATCAACTTAACTAAGATGAATTATATTACTTTCTCTTACCTCTATATATGTTAATATACAGAGAGAGAAAGTATTGGATTCATGTCAAAAATTCGATGTCGAGATTTTGATGGATCTTCACGTTTTGAGGTCCCCTGAGTCCAAAAAAGTTTTTTTTTTTCGCGACATGGTCTGTCTGTCTGTGTGACTGTATCCAATTTAAAGCATGAAGGAATTGAGCTATGAGGCTGAAATTTTATATTTAAGTTATACACCCCCCGGGACCGGAAAAAATAAGCTTTTAATCAAAATCGGCCAAAGAGTACTAGTACTTTACTGATGTACTTTTTCAGTTTTTTTCGATTTTCTCAAAATTCGCTCCAACGATTTTGATTAAAATTCAAAAATCAATTATTTTTTAGATGCTCTTTAAAATGTATATTCTCATTTTGCAATTGAAATCTTCTGAAGACCACTTTACTCTTGTATTTCATAGGGAAGGATAGGAGAAATGGTTGCCATGATAACAAAATATAAATATTTTCCCATACTTATAAATTTTACATCTGAATTCATATGTTCCGTACTGTCGGGAACTAAATATATGTCGACACAAAAAAATCTGGTGTGACAAGCACAGTACACAACTTTCGATTACCGAAGGTAAGAGAAAGTTGTGTGCTGTGCGCCATCACACCAGATTTTTTTTTAATTTTTAGGACAAGCCAAGGGGGGACAATGGCCCCCTTGCCTCCCCCTGGCTACGCCCATTTCTAAAATTATTATTATTCCAATCCAGTGCCTGCTTGGGGATTTGTTTACATTCATAGAATATATAAATGCAAAGAATACATAGATCTTTCTCTATACATTTCCTATGGGAGAAATCGTAACTTTAGGAATTAATAACTCAAAAAGTTATAAGAATTTCGAAAGGAGAATAATTTTCCTGTAATCCCTAGAAGGTTCTCTTTAAGCATATAAAATTTCGTTTCAAAATTCCAGCGGGAAGTTGGTCAAACAAAGCGTCACAGACAGACAGACGGAGATTAGCGAATTATATATATTGATAAACATATCCATCTAGTGTTTTTAATAATTTTGTTAATTGAAATATAATTTATTTTATCTTCATATTTTCCAAAAAATAAAACATCTTATACATAGAATTGATTGATGATTATAATTTTTGACCTTATTCAGATTAATTCTTTGGTATTTTGACTTTTACCCAGAGGGATTTGGACGACCACTTCAATTTGGCTGAGAATACGGAAAAGTAATTTGCATATACCGGTACGAATATATAACTTGGGTGATGGAGTTAATTAGAGTAGGCAAGGGGAAGTGGATGCCTTCCGTGACAGGACAGGCTCGACTCGGATGTCACGCAACTAGTGGTTCACTATTTTATACTAATTAAACTGCCAGAAAAAACACACACACACACACACACACACCTCCCTTTAAGGTCATAAGAAATTACACTCGGCTGAATAAAATTTGTCGTAAAAAAATCTGATGTGACTTTCTCTTAGCTTCGGTAATCGAAAGTTGTGTCCTGTGTTTGTAACACCAGATTTTTTGTGACGACACATATTTAGTTTCCGACAGTAGGGTACATTCGATTTTCAAGGTGTCAAAATTTTAAGTATGGTTACATATTTATATTTTGTTACCATGGCTTCTCCTATCTTTTCTATGGAGTACAAGAGTAAAGTAGTCTTAAGAAGATTTCAATGACAAAATGAGAATATACATTTTAAAGAGAATCTAAAAAATAATTGATTTTTGAATTTTAATCAAAATAGTTAGAGCGAATTTAGAGAAAATTGAAAAAAAACTGAAAAAGTACATCAGTAAAGTTCTAGTACTCTTTGGCCGATTTTGATTAAAAGCTTCTTGTCACGTCCCATGGGGGGTGCCTAACTTAAATATAAAATTTCAACTTCCTAGCTCTTTTCGTTCTTGAGATATTTTGTTCACAGCACACACACACAGTCAGACCATGTCGCGAAAACCAGGAAAAAGAGCCGCTATCCAAGGAATCGAGTACAGTGAACCCATACCCTGGCGAGACACGATACCTCTTATAAAAAGGCAATGATGGAAAAATGGTCCAATTCGTGGAAGTATTCGGGTCTCACAAGAGGCTCTAGGTTGGCGAAAATAAAATCCACGCCTGAGCCCGAACCTCCTTGGTTTGCTAAAATTCAGACACTCTCAAGAAAAGAAATAACTATAATAAGCCGGCTCCGAATCAACCATACCAGATGCTCTGCTCATTTACACAGACTATGGTACATCTCATGCCCTCCCCCATCTGCCACTGCTCTCTCGGTGCTATAGCCACACCAGAACATGTCATATTTTACTGCCCTAATTTTAACAACCCAAGAAAACAATTGGAAGAAATACAGCCAAGATTCCGGGACTCCCTAAATGAATACAACTCCTAAAAGAATCCCTCACTACAAATAATAGATGCCTCACTACATTCCTCCACACATCAAGAATAGCCATCTAATAAAGAACCGTTCATCATTTTGTATTTTATAATGTTATTGTCTGTAGCGTAGCCAGATTTTTCAAGCTGGGGGGGGGCCCAAAGTTTTATGACACTCTAAATTCCAAGAAACTTAAAGTGGAGAAATTTTTTTATTTATAGAGTTAATAAAATAATTATTTAAAAAAAAAAAAAAAATCATTAGGGAAAAAACAATAGGTATTTTTTTTGTTTTGGAGAATGCTTTGGGGCGGGGGCCCGGCCCCTGGCTCCCCCTGAATACGCCACTGGTTATTGTGTACGATTTTATTTTGTATCAGTTTTTTGCTGGCATCATTTTTAAGAAATTTATTACTGTCGCTTTTGTTTATAGTTTGCTTCTAGTGTATTATTTTTTGCTGGTTATATTTTACTA
>JAKCPI010022762.1:0-13686 GCA_023213315.1 Euborellia annulipes
GCGTATTAAGATACGTAGTCACAACTTCTTTCTTCTTCTTCATCACTTCTTTCCGGCCAAAAAGTCAGGTCTGGGTTACACCATTTGGTATCCAAATGGCTTAAATAAAATCATCGGACTGCCTGGGATCCGAACCCCTGACCCTTGGTATACAAGGCAGGCGCGCTACCAACTACGCCAAGCCCGGGGCGGAAAATATTTTCTGTGTGGACAAAATATTTCAAGAACATCTTCGTCCAATATTTTTTTGCAAGTCTTCCACCTGTCTCGGCGGTCTTCCACGTTCTTCATTTCTCACAACAAAATAATGATTTCTTAATATTTTATCTTTTGCAATGAAACAAAAAAAATAATGCTGTCCGCATATCGTATGTTGTAGGCATTTTTAACACGAAAATTTTTATGTTTTTGTATTGCAAATCAAATTTTCAACATAGAACATTGTTGACAGATGTCAAAGCAATGAAAAAAAAAATAATAATGAGATTATGGTTCGTTCAAAATAAACATATCCATTTATCGGGAAAGGCTCATCTCATATGCATATACACCTGGTATACCCCTGTAGAATAAATCTGGTGTGACTTTTTGGGATGATATCTGCGGTAATTTTTTTCATCAATGAAAACTCAAAAATCTGGTGTGACTGGCGCACAGCACACAACTTTCTCTTACCTTCGGTAATCGAAAGTTGTGTTCTGTGCTTGTCACACCAGATTTTTTGTGTCGACATATATTTAGTTCCCGACAGTACGGAACATTTGAATTCAGATGTAAAATTTATAAGTATGGCAAAATATTTATATTTTGTTACCATGGCAACCATTTCTCCTATCTTCCCTATGAAATACAAGAGTAAAGTGGTCTTCAGAAGATTTCAATTGCAAAATGAGAATATACATTTTAAAGAACATCTAAAAAATAATTGATTTTTGAATTTTAAAAAAAATCGTTGGAGCAAATTTTGAGAAAATCGAAAAAAACTGAAAAAGTACATCAGTAAAGTACTAGTACTCTTTGGCCGATTTTGATTAAAAGCTTATTTTTCCGGTCCCGGGGGGTGTTTAACTTAAATATAAAATTTCAACCTCGTAGCTTAATTCCTTCATCCTTAAAATTGAACACACACCCACCCACCCACCCACCCACCCATCCACAGACAGACCATGTCGCGAAAACCACTTTTTTGGATTCAGGGGACCTCAAAACGTGAAGATCCATCAAAATCTCGACATCGAATTTTTGACATGAATCCAATACTTTCTCTCTATATATATATTACATATATACATAGGTAAGAGAAAGTAAAAACTATTTATTCAATTGGTTTCAATAAATAAAACGGTTCGCTGTCATTTGGTAGGCTTATTGAGAATATATTGCCTGAATGGACGCCTGCCTCTAAGTCCAACCAATAGTTCATCACAGTTCCATTAGGACATGGGTTATATAATTTATGTAAAATTTCTAACCATCTTTCCCAAATATCTCGTATAGAACAGAAGCAAGTTTATCATTTCTCCTTCTTTCTAATCTTCTATTTTTTCATCAAACTGAAAAATTCAATAAATAGTACACAATTTTTCAAGTAATTTTTTGAACAGAAAGCAATAGATTCATTGGAATCTTCCTCAGAATCATTTTCATCACTAATTTGATTTTCAATTTTCAAAACTTTTTCATTGCTATCAGTAAATTTCAAAAGGCGTAGAATTTCTGACATACCTGGAATACGCGTATATTAATCAAGTCAGAAGAGAAAAAATAAAATATTTTAAAATGTAAGTGTAAATTAAAAACGACCCCGAACGATACGTATGTAACAAATGTAAATTAAACAAAAAAGGAAAAAAAAATTTAAATTTTTTTAAAATATATAGAAAAAACAAACAAAGTCAAGAAGCCTCAATTAAATACCTAATAAAGATAAATAAAGAATCTACAGCAAAATAAATTAGATTTGGAGTCAAAAAAGAACCCAACAGTACAGCAGGGTTAATGCTCACTAGGCGTTTCGGTCTCGGTCGGGAGCATCTTCAGAGCTTATGGGCTGTCAATATGAGATAAATCTGATGATGGCTTGACTGAGACCGAAACGCCTAGTGGGCATTAAATAAATGAAATAAATACTAGCTGCTTTTCTTTCTTCATCCTGCTACTCATCAACAATATCTTAGAATAGTAAGTAGGCAAGGTTGTTTAATCCGATCATTTATTTTGTATAGATTAATATTCGGCCTAATACATAACATTTTTTTTTTTAATTATTAAAAATCAATATACAGTACATTCTATTGTATATTCAAGTAAATAAAATATTTATTAAAAAGGAAATAAAAAGCCAGTAAGTGGCATTCAAAAACATTCCCTCCCCTCCCCCTTTGGTTTTCAGTCATATTCAGACCCTGTTGCTTTTTATAGAACATCCCCTGCGAATGGTTGCCAATTAAAAAAGAACAAAATGAATAGAAAACAAATAACGAAATTATATCTTCTAAATAGTATTAATAAAATGCCTATAGAATTGAGTTTTAATTGATTATTATTAAATAATTTTCATTCCATTCATATCCTCTTTTTTTTTTTAATTTTATAACTATTATTTTAGAGTTATGAATGAAAATTGCTTTTCTTTTATATAAGACCTTTAGCTCTCAATGGCTAGGTTGATTTAAACCAATCAATCGATTAAATTTATTGCTATTTAAAAATGGGGTGTAATCTTCTCCCCTTTTCTACTCCAGAGCATCAACTGCAAAATTTCATTATTCTCTCTCAAGATGTTATTTATTATTAATATGTTTCATCTCGAGAATTTTATTTGGAAAGAATTAGCATTTAGTGTCGAGGGAGGGAGAAAAAGTCAAAACTTTGAATCCACAAGTAGTTCGTTAATAGCTTGTTGGAAACTTTTTATTTGAGCCATCTCTTTTTGTTTTCTTGAGATTATTCCAAACATTTTCTTTTTTTTTTTACTTTTCTATGAAAAACATAGGTATAACCTACCTGGTGAATTAATAGTTTTTTTTTTCAAAATTCTAAATAAATCATTACAATAAGATAGAGATCACGCAGTCAGGAGATGAGTGTGTTGGAGTAGTACTATTGTTCAATAATGAGCGTCAATAATAATCTAATAGCATTGTTGTAATAATAACTTTTTTTCTGTTGATATAAATAAACAAGCCCTCGGGGCATGGCGTAGAGGTTAGCGTGCTAACCTCATATACCAAACGTCGCGGGTTCGGACCCCAGGCAGTCCGATGATTTTATTTAAGCCAATTGGATACCAAATGGCTTAAATAAGAATGCCTGGACCCCATATATGTATATTAATTTAATAACGGATATCGTAAAAAGTCTTATATGGCCTGAGTTGCCGAAAAGACTGTGTGAATGTGTGTGTGGGTGTGAGTGTGAATGAGAAAAAAGTGTGAGTGTTTTTTTTATAAAAAAAAAAAATAAAAAAAAAAAAAATAATAAACAATTTGTTCTCGTTTTCCAATATTTTATTTCTTAATAAAATATTTTTTTGCCATCGGTACAATGTATATTTAAAATTTATATAATCAATAAATAACCCCTAAATGGCCTCTGTAGCCGAAAAGGTTTTTTTTTGTCAAAAAAAAATATTTCTTATCATCTATTACGCAAAGGTCTCATCATAAAACACAGAGTGCGATATTGAAGACTCTCAAATTTGAGCCGTTTCACCTTTACCATTCGGTATCCAAATGGCTTAAATAAAATCATCGGGGGATCCGAACCCTCGTCGACCCTTGGTATACAAGGCAGGCTCGTTACTAACTATTCCAAGCCCGAGGGAATCTTCATTTGAATTAAAAAGTATGTTAAGCATCGAGCCAATTGTAGAGATTTCCGATTAATGTACGAATAATACTTGTATATAAAATTTTTCATATTTAATACATTCAACGGCGCAATCGGGAACCCTGAATCAAACCCAGAATTGGTATACATATTTTTATTAATTTTGATTTTTTCATAACGATAGGGCTTAATACAATTATTGATTCCCAATATATTTCAATGGGAAATTTTTAATTTTCAAAAATTTGTGTATTTAGCTAGATATGGTTTGGAGGAAAGCAGCCAGAGAAGAAGCCTCTAATGATTAATGAGAATCCTTTGACAAAACGTTTCGGTTAATTTTATTACGCCTTCTTCATTTGTCTCAGGGACTCTTTGGATAATAAGCAAGTGAAGATGGCGTAATAAAGGATTCTGTTTAACGAAAAGTCTTATATGGCCTAAGTTGCCGAAAAAGACTGTGTGAATGTGTGTGAGTGTGAATGTTAAAAAAAAAACGCCAGATTTTAATACCTTTAATTGAATAATTTTCTGGTTTTTGCGCCACTGAACTTTTTTTCTTCCTTTCTTGAATTTCTAATATTTATTTATGAAAAATGGGATAATTCTAAAAAAAAAAAATATTTTTTTTAATATCTACATATTGATATCAATATTAAATCTTAAGAATGGTATACGTATATTTTTTTTTTGCAAATTTGGCAAGAAGTCCGGATAATAGTGACCCAGCACCTTGCAAGCAAAGCAACAGCTTGCTGGAGTTGGAATTTTCCAATACTCAATTGAGTCCACCCCCCCCTCCTTCCCCCAACCCCTCGCCGCTCATGAGATCATAAAGATACAGCCTGGGGGATCATCGAAATGAGAAGGGGACTCCGAAATCTTTAACTTGATCGAATTTAATCCGCCCCCCCCCTCCCCCTAACTAAACAATAAAAGATATGTCGTTTATTGTTGCCAAATCAAAATGAACTTCTCTCGAGACGGTTTTGTTGTTTAAAGGAAAGGAAGCTGATGGAGGAGGAGGAGGTGGTGGAGGAGGATGAGTAGGTGGGCAAACGATGAGACAAGTTTTCAATTTCCGCTGGCAACTTGTCGCATCAAAAGCACAGGCCCAAGAGAAACAACTAAAGAAGAAAACTTGGGAGAGGAAGGAGGTTAAATCAGCTGAATTAGAGTGAAATGCCTTCGTTTGCTTTTCCTCTTAATAGCTACTCAAAATTGAAGAAAAAAAATTTGAAGAATTATCATTTTAGATCTACTCAAAGTAAATAGTAATGATGAACAAGCTAACTTTTTGTTTAATGCGGATTTTTCCTAAATAAGAAAACGGGCTTTTGCATTCCCTTTAATCGTGTTAAGTCAACAGCCAAGGGGAGAAGGTGCGTTCTGTTCGTTTCATTTTTTTGCATAACACTCTGTTCGTTTGAAACTTGGGCAGGGTGAGAAAATGTAGATTTTGCTGCATAAATTGACCCAATTGAAAAGCTGGTGTGAATTGTTCAAGGCGATCTCAGCGCCAAAGTTTTAGTAGATGACCACCTTTTGTCGCCATTTTCTCTCAATCAAGGGCGGATACAGGGGAGGGGGGTAAAGGGGTAATCTCCCCCCCCCCCCCGAGATTTGAAAACAATACTTATTTTAAAAAAAAAAATTATTTTGAATGTAAAATTTTAAAAATTTGATTTGTATTTATATTCTGGCAAACAAGTACAGAATGCGCCTTTGAATTACCGAAATTGAGAAAAAATTGTGTGCTGTGCGACCAGTCACACCAGATTAACCCCCCCCCCCCAGAAACAGCTCTGGATCCGATCTTGCTCTCAATCCACTTGGATTAAAATAATATCGATAATAAAAAAAATTTAAGTAAGTTTTTAGGCTTAATTTTCATTTTTTTTTTTTTTTTTTTTTTTTTAAATTAATTTTCTTTATTATTTTTTTATTTATTTAAGGATCATTGTTATAAAAATATTCGAAACAATCCAAGAGAAATGGAAGGTGGGGTTGGGAGAGGAGGGAACTCGTATCCAAAGTCGCGGGTTCGGACCAGGCAGTCGATGATTTTATTAAGCATTTGGATACCAAATGGCTTAAAAAAAGTGGACCCAAATAAAATATATTATTAAATAACGGTTATCGTAAAAGTCTAAATGGTAAGTTGCGAAAAGACTGTGTGAAGTGGGTGAAGGAGAGGAAGAGAAAAAAGTGGGAAAAAAAAAAAAAAAAAAAAATGTCTGAAGGTTAGGTTAGTTTAGGTTATTAAGAACTCATTTTGCAAGTTCATTACTTCAATCGAACAGATAGCAAAAGATGCACTTTCTGTTCTATACAGTTTGCCCCTTTTGACCTAGATACCGTGGTAGCTTTGCACTTTTTACCGTGGCAAGTGAAAAGAACAAACTTAAACAGGTCTAAAAAGAGACGTTAAAATTTAAAGTCAACAAATGGGTGTTAAAAAGTAATGTGAATTCAATCAGCGTTAAAAAAATGCTATTTTCTAAACAGTTTTAACAGCGACGTTAACGGGTTGCTTTTATTTTAAAGCTATCAAATTCATAACCTTACTTTTTAGGTTAAGGACGCCATTTTTATTTTAAATACGACGTTAAAATATTAAAGGCACCTCCTAGACATGGCATTACTTTTACTAAATGTTAACGCTTTGGCTTTAAAGTTTTTGTTTACAGAATAGCTATTTGAGGCAAGGAAGTGTTAAAATTAATTAATTTTGTTTACAGATGTTAAAAGTTAACGTTTTTGCTTGGAGAATAGACCTGATTGTTTTAATTTTTTTACCCCAAAAATATGTCTATTATGGGGATATATAATTTTATATGCGGCCCGCAGAGTTTTGATGCATTTAAGTGGGCCGCAAGATCATGTGGGTTAGCCACCACCATTCGATATAATTTTTTCGCTCGTGGCGAAGTGCGAATCGTTGTACCTATATGTTATTTCTTGAGAATCTATATGTTATTCCAAGACTCGAGGGTTTCCCCAATTTTTTCCTTCTTTAGTCTTTACATTGCACCCAAGCTTTATTTTCACAACCAATCAATTATTGTTATCAATCAATCCCAAAGTGGTAATTTGAACTTGTGACGGGAAAATCGAAATATCTGGAATATCATCAATTATAGTAGCCAAAATGGCTACTTGCTAAAAACCCCTAGAACAAATAAGTAAATAAATTATAATAAGAATATTAAATTTTCATTTTTTTGTTTTTATCAAGTGGTAAAAAGGGATCTGAAATCAATTTCAATGATTATCTCCAATTTCATAATAAAACTACAAAAAACGCCTAACCTACTATCAATCATTAACAACAATTTTTGTACCCTTTTATCACTATACTTAGGAGAATTAGAAATCAAAGAGAGTGCAGCTTAAGCATACTTTTATTTATTCCCCCAGAACTGACTTTTCGGTCCTGTTTAGGGCCATCTTCAGGGCTATTAACAGAACAATTATAAAGCGGTCACACAAATCACTCACATTAATACAAATTGAATTAATATTTACTACAGGGAGCGTATATAGAAATTTTTTCGGGGCCATATAAGACTTTTACGGTGAGAGGATCAAATAAAAGTTTCACTTTAAAAAGCCTATAATTATTTTTTGATTCGAATTCCTCCGTCTGTCCTTTAAAGGCGGCTAAACACGTAATTGACAAACATGCACGTGCAATCTTTTTGTACAAACAAACTGTAGTGCATGAAGAAGAATTTTGCGTAAGCATTTTAATTGTACAAGCCGCTTGATTGAATTTTAAACATGCACAAGCATATCTGCGCAATCAAAACTCTCCGCCATTTTATAAACGTCTTGATATTTGATATTTATTTAATAATATATTAATTCATTTGAAATTTCAATTTAAATATTAATATTTATTGTGTCTCTATTTAAAGCAAGTGAGTATTTCTTATCTTCGAATAAATAAATAACCTTGCGAGTTTGACATTTTTAGGTTAATTTTTGGCATAAGTTATTACTTGCACAATAGACGTCTTGATATTTATTTAATATATATTAATTCATTTAAAATTTAAATATTATTATTTATTATTATTATTATTATATTAATAATTAATAAAAAAAAAAAAATACAATGTGAATTAAATAGTGACATTTTATTTTTTCCAGGACATCGACTACGAGGGCTTCCGGCTGTTCATGGATACCTACCTCGAGGTGGATACACCGGACGAACTTTGTCGTCACCTGTTCCTTTCTTTTGTAAAACGTGCCACCCTCGGCGACCCATCATCAGCAACGGGCGGCGCCCTCAATGGCAACAGCGGCCCCGGGTCACGAACTCAAACCCTTGACGGAAAAGCCATTAAGGTGGGAACACACACACACACCCAACTCTTAATATTATGTCATAAGTGCCAACTGGGGCAACACCTCGTCTTACCAACTGCGGTAGTAGAATAATAAAGCATCTCTCATCTAATATCCATTGCTAAATCACACGAGATAGGCAGCCAGCTTACAAGAAGAGATAGCGGATTTTCTGGGAATTAAATATTAATAAATAAATATTTAAATAGCACATTAGGGGTACCTATGAAAACATTTTAATTAAAAGAAAACCTCTAATTATAGAGAGGATATAAATATTTTTTTTGGAGCTTGTCGATCTCCTTTTGTTTACCCTGGGTCAACGGGGTTTATTAATGTGCGCACTTTTTTTTTATAAATGAAAACACTCCGCAATTTACGTTCCACAAAAATTTATTTTCGAAAAAAAATAAGGTGACATGATAGATGAATTTAGTAAAGATTTTAATATCGATTGAGAGGAATGAATAGAAAGCATGCATCTGTTCATTCCCTTAATTAAAATGAATTCCAAGCTGACATTTTGATTTTTGTTGGAATCATCTTAAAATACAGTTCTTCACAATGGAATGATATATCGAATATACAGCCTTAGAATTTTCATTTAAAATGATATATTTTTTATCTTTTCTCTAAACGGGTAGTTGGAATTCTTCTTATGACTCCTGGGTCCGTTATCACCATGGGATTCGAATCTATGCAGTGGCGAATCCAGAGGAGTTCCTCGGAGGGGGTAATCTGGTGTCTGTTCGCACACCACACAATTTTTTCTTATTATCGGTAATTTAAAGGTGAATTCTGTAGTTGTTTACCAGAATTTATATACAAATCAAATTTTTAAGTATTAATTTTGAAAATTTTATATTAAAAACACAATTTTTTTCAAAAAAAAAATTTTTCTCAAATCTCAGGGGGGGTAATTACCCCCTTTACTCCCCCCCCCTTGTATCCGCCCTTGAATCTATGCCCTACTGCCTTTCCTCCTGGGCCTTGGTGAAACCCTTAAAAAAAAAAAATTGAAATTTTCATTGGAAATGACTTGAAGATTTTGAAAAAAAAAAAAAAAAAAAAAATTTCACACATTCACACAGCCTTTTTGACAACTTAGGCCATATAAGACTTGACGATAACCGTTAATATTGAGTATATCTATTAGAGGTCCAGGCATTTCTATTTAAGCCATTTGGTATCCAAACGGCTTAAATAAAATCATCGGACTGCCTGGGGTCCAAACCCGCGACGTTTGGTATACGAGGTTAGCACGCTAACCTCTACGTCAAGCCCCGAGGACAAAAAATAAAATAAAATAAAAAATAAATGTAGAGTGAAAAATAAAGATTTATTAAGTTTGTGACTTTTTGAATGAAACACAGGTTTTTGGCTAAAAAATTATTTTATTTTTCAACGTAGCCTCCTTTGAGTTCTAAACACTTTGTCCAAAGTTTCTCCAATTTTTTTATCCCTTCCAAAAAATAAGATTTGTCGAGGACATCAAAATAGGTATGATTTCATTGTTGGAGGCAAATCAGGCCATTTTTTCAGGTTTGGAAACAAGAAATAGTCCCTCGAGGCTAAATCCGGAGAATAGGTCGGATGAGGGAGCAATTCGTATCCCAATTCATGGATTTTTGCCATGGAGTACACGGAATTCACTTTTTTCCATTTTCTTCTCAAATCACGAGGTTGTCTGTTATTAATGGATGTCAAACAAAAACTAAAAGACCCAGCTGGTTCAACTTTCGACAGGAGTCAGCTGATTGTTGCCTGCTGACAGAGGCAGTGTTGCCATTTCAGTTAAGAGGCGGGAAATTCAAAAAATCACGGACTTATTGACCTGCCCTCGTATTATTGTATATAGAGAGAAAGAATTGAATTCATGTCGAAAATTCGATGTCGATATTTTGATTGATATACACATTTTGAAATGTCCTAAGTTTAAAAGAGTGGATCCACAAAATGGTCTGTCGGTGTGTCTATCTGTCTGTAAACAAAATATCTCAAGAATTAAAAAAAAGCGGGGAGGTTGGGTTGGAATTTGATATCAATACAAAAAATCTGATGTGACAAACGCAGGACAACTTTCGATTACTGGAGTTAAGAGAACGTTGTGTGCTGTGCGACCAGTCACACCAGATTTTTTTTAGACAGTAGGCCAGTTTTCTGCGTCTACTAAGCCCCCACATCTTTTATTTTTTTAAATAACTGTAAATAATACGATATACAATATATTGTTGTCCAGGCATATCATTAGGTATCAAAATGATAAAAATAAATTCATCGAAGTGACTAAGGTCCGAACCCATTCCTCTTGGCTTTTAGATTATCAATATTGACAACATCTCTAACCTTTCAACTACGAGGGGGAGAAATGTGATTAAAGTTTAGAAAGATAAAAAAAAAAAAAAAAATGAAAGTTAAAAGTTGTTATTATATTCTACAAATGATTTTTTAGTAAATTAATTAAGACAAAAAAAATATATATCATTAATTAAAGCAATATCCATTTTTTTTCGTGCGTTAATTTTTATATTTCCAAGTAAATTAGATTCCTTCTCTCCTCTTGAAAAACCCATTAAATTCAATTATTATTTCCTTAATAAAGCAAATGAAAAATTTTGATTATATTAGGGTTGGTTTAATTGAAAATTAAAATATGATAATTACGTTATTAAAACAAAGCAAAAAATAATAAATCATGCATTAAATAATTTTAATCACACACACATACACCAAAGCTTATATATATTAAACATCACCTCAATCGATTCAAAGATCCCAAGATAAATGTGAACATAGACTAGCTGTGCTTAACACATGTGAAGCTAGCTTTGCTTTCTCTGATTATCATTACGTCACTCACTCTCTCGATTGTTGTCTTTCCTGTCATTACCAGGTATTTAATTTTTCATTTATTCATTTTCAATTTCTTTTTTCATAAAAATTTGCTGAAATTTTACTTAAAATCTTTAGGTTCATTATGTTGCCTATAAAAATTTTAATAATAATGTCAGTTTATTAAGCCGGGAATGTAATCCAATATAGGTTTCAAGTCGAATGTTTGTTAATTTTTATTTATTTATGCTTACCTTTAATTGAAAATTATTCAACGATTTGTCTTCTAGTTCCTTTCAAGTTTAAATTAATTATAAATCATAAATTCATTATTATTTATTGACATTGATTGATATTATAAGATGGCAAATATTTCTCTCTTCGTTATCGTTATTTCTCTCTGTTTTGAACGAGAAGGTGGCTTGCAAAATTTAATGGAAATATCGACTCGGCTAATCCAAAATCTCAACTTATAATTCAATCAGGCTATAATTGAATTTAAAAATTTGACAATGTTATCAGCAAAGTATAGGATAATAAAATTTTAAAATAAATCTTGCTAATCAAAAAATAACTAAACCCTAACATCAGATTATTTTAATCTAAATCTTTTTTGTGTTATGAAATAAAAGATAAAACGTATTACACAGTAATAATTTCAAGCAAAACTTTTTAATTTCTAAATGCTATTAAATTCTATAATTTTTTTTTTGTCAACAATTGTCGATCATTATTCAACCTTCTACCTATTGATTAGTAATTATATTATGATTTCAAGTTTGCTTTTTGATGTGTATTAACTTTTGCTATATTTAACCACCTAATTTTTCTTGTTATATTAAGGAAGAGAGGCAAGATTTCACGCTCGAATGGCCTTATTAAATTATTAGCTGCTCTGTAGAAAATTTGTTGTTGTTGATCGAACTCAAGGAGCCACTCATCTGCAACACTCAAAAAATTGGCCCATTATCTTTAATCTATTTGCAAAAATAATTTATTATTTCATACTCAATACTTAATCTTTTGATTAATTCTTATTTTGAATATAATTATATATCATTTATCCCCAATCTAACCACTTTCATAATGAACATTTTGGATTAGATAATTTTTCAACCTAGGAGGAATCGGTTTGTGACGCACCTCGCTCCATCCACATTTTTTTCCCTCTGAAATTTTCACTTGACCTTTTTTTTATAAAGCTATCTCTTTGTGATGCCTTTGCTATATTTAATCACTCACCAAAAGAAAGAGGTCCTTTGTACAAATTTTATAATGAAGCGCTTATAGTAACGTGTGTTAGAAAAAAAAAAAAGATTTTTAAAAAAATGCTTTTATTTAAATTGAACTAAAAGAGAAAAATAAGAAAGAAATAATTTAATTGTTCTTGTTAAAATTTTTCAATATTTGACTTAAAATAAAAGCGTGGGGCGCTTCGAAGTGATTTCGAGACTCGCGCCCCACGCTTTTATTTTAAGTCATAAATATTAAAAAATTTTAACAAGAACAATTAAATTATTTCTTTCTTATTTCTCTCTTTTTAGTTCAATTTAAATAAAAGCATTTTTTTTAAAATCTTTTTTTTATTTTATTTTTATTTTAAGCTTTTTAGTCTTTTAGTCTTATCAAAAATCATCAATATGATAAAGTACCACATTAGTTTGGCCTGTATTGATTTGGTTCAATTGAAAAATTATTCATTATCATAAAAAAATGACCCGTAAATATCAAAATTCAAAACTATAGTTAATAGGGCCTTATTTGCGTGACGCTTCAAATAAAGTACCACATTAGTTTGGTCTATTTTGATCAAAACGACCATATAGTGGCGTCATCAAAAATGACTCTTAAGTATTACATTTCACACCTCTAGCCCATCGGGAAGTCTTTTGAAATTACATTAATTCACGAAGGGTTTCAAATAAAGTACCACATTAGTTTGGTCTATTTTGATCAAAACCACCATATAGTGGCGTCATCAAAAATGACTCTTAAGTATTACATTTCACACCTCTAGCCCATCGGGAAGTCTTTTGAAATTACATTAATTCGCGAAGGGTTTCAAATAAAGTACCACATTAGTTTGGTCTATTTTGATCAAAACCACCATATAGTGGCGTCATCAAAAATGACTCTTAAGTATTACATTTCACACCTCTAGCCCATCGGGAAGTCTTTTGAAATTACATTAATTCGCGAAGGGTTTCAAATAAAGTACCACATTAGTTTGGTCTATTTTGATCAAAACCACCATATAGTGGCGTCATCAAAAATGACTCTTAAGTATTACATTTCACACCTCTAGCCCATCGGGAAGTCTTTTGAAATTACATTAATTCACGAAGGGTTTCAAATAAAGTACCACATTAGTTTGGTCTATTTTGATCAAAACCACCATATAGTGGCGTCATCAAAAATGACTCTTAAGTATTACATTTCACACCTCTAGCCCATCGGGAAGTCTTTTGAAATTACATTAATTCACGAAGGGTTTCAAATAAAGTACCACATTAGTTTGGTCCATTTTGGTAAAACCAAACTCACAATTTGCGTCATCAAAAATGACTCTTAAATATCAAATTTCACACCTCTAGCTCATCGGGAAGTGTCCTTAACAAAGCCATAAAGTTGGTGACCTTGAAAGAGTAAGTTAAATAAAAGCATTTA
>JAKCPI010022763.1:0-10077 GCA_023213315.1 Euborellia annulipes
AAAAATTGAAATTAAATCTCACAATTATTATTCGATAATTGATCTTATAAAAAAGATCAAATAAAAATGAAAAGAAAAAAACAAATTACTTTTTAATTAGATAATTTCGAATTTAGTTATACACGTATTCTTACTAAAAATATATTTATATAGTATCTTTATCTCTTCTATATTTTAGTTTTTAATATCTAATTAATTTCCTATAAATAAATTTATTAAATGCCACTTTGAGGGGAAATTTCTAAAAAAGGAATTTCAGATCAATTTCGATAAATACCAAACCTGGTTCTTTCATTACAATTTTTTTTTTTTTTTTTTTTTTTTGCATAATAAATGACTATTACCTAAATAGATACTGTAAGCACAAAATGGAGATGCAATCCCTCTACTTGGTTTCAAAGTGAATCCTTTCTCTCTAGAACATGCATGTCAAACTCGCGTCCCGCCGAGACGCATTAAAAAAAAAATGGGTTTAATAAATACATAATATAATCATTCTAACAATCGTATTTTATTACTTTTTTGAATTATACAAACATGCGGCCCCCAACTTAGAAGAAAATAGATCATATGGCCAGCAATACCTATGAGTTTGACATGCCTGTTCTAAAATATCAAAATTTTTTCATTTACAAACACCCTAAATGAATTTTTAAAATCCTTAAATCACCCTCGTAAAATTCTCTAAACATTAAAAAAAATTCCATCAAAATCCGTCAAGTGGTTTCGGAATAAATGCATGATTACAAAAAAAAATTGAACTTAAATCTCATAATTATTATTCTATAATTAATTAATGATATAAATATTAAAATTTTATAAAAATAAATTAATAATAATGATACGTATTTCAATTTAATTTGCAAATTTATGAATTAAAATACGCGATTAATATTTTAATATTTATTTATTTAAAATTGGCATTAGGACCCAGGTATTATGCCACCGATATATATTTTAATATTCTTAGTAAATATATATTTATATACGATCTACATCTCTTGTTTTCATTTCTCTTCTATTTTTTTTAAATGTCTAATTAAAAATTAAATCTCATAATTATTTTTCTATAAACAATTTTATAAATTAATTAATTAATTTATATAAATTTTAAAGAGAACGGGGAGGAGAGGGGGAGGATAGGACCAGTCCCGAAAGGGACTGATCCTTGGGGAGTGAGAGGTGAAGGGCCCCTCACTCCCAAAATTGGAACCGGGTTGATGGCTCTCGAGCTAGATACCGGTACTTGGGGTTGGTGCGTGTCTCCGTGCACGATGCACCAGGGGTAAATAGACGGGGAATGATTTTTTTTGTAGGCTATTGAGGGTTTTTATGCCATAATTTAGGCTTTTCCCTCAAATAAAAAAAAAAAAAAAAAAAAAATATAAATTTTAAATAAATAGTGTCCTATACCAAACGTCGCGGGTTCGGACCCAGGCAGTCCGATGATTTTATTTAAGCCATTTGGATACCAGATGGCTTAAATAGAAATGCCTGACCCCACAATAGATAATATATATTACAACGGTTATCGTCAAAGTCTTATATGGCCTAAGTTGCCGAAAAGACTGTATGAATGTGTGTGTGAATGTGAGTGTGAATGAGGAAAAAGTGTGAATGTTTATAAAAAAAAAAAAATAAATAAATAAATAGTGAATTTTTATGTTCTATTTTTCCCCTCAATCCTTTGAGTAGGTTAAAATTAATTGAATTTATAGAAAAAAAAATAATTATGAGATTTATTTAATTTTTTTAACTAAATATCGCCGTTTCGTGAATCTTCTTTTTTTTCCTTTAATGATGATGAAGATTCTAAATTAGAACCGAAATTTCATAATAATAAATAAAGGTTAAAAAGAGAGAGAGATTATTTTTGCATTCTCTTTATCAAAAATCAAAATCTGATGAATAATAACACACACACACACCCCCTTGCATATTCCCTTCTTTTATTATTATTATGATTGCAAGAGAGAGATCGTATCATCTGCCAAACAATGGACCTTCACATTCATTTATTTATTTATTTTTATCCATAATTAACATTCGACATTGTCAGTCGATGATTGGTTTAAATAAAGAAAATATTTATAGAACGGGGAGAGTGGTGGGATTAAAACAAAAAAAAAATGTGGTGTGACTCCACGAGAACGAACAAATTTGATTAAAATCAAACCAACAGGTTTATTATATTACTACTAGTCGCTCCTTGGGGGGCTCGGACCCGCCTGGAGCAGACCCTCGTATCATGAATCGAAATTTTTCATACAAATTCATATAAATAAAATATCCAAGAATATATAGATAATAGGCTTAATATAATTATTTTAAAAAGAAATAAATATTATTTGAAATTCCTACCAAGGTGCCCCATAATAAAAAAAAAACTTTTAAAAAAAAGCTTTTATTTAAATTGAACTAAAAAGAGAGAATTGTTCTTGTTAAAATTGTTGAATATTTATGACTTAAAATAAAAGCGTGGGGCGCACATTGATAGCTTAAGGAATTGTATAAACTTAGAGCCTCGAAATCACTTTAAAGCGCCCCACGCTTTTATTTTAAGTCATAAATATTCAACAATTTTAACAAGAACAATTCTCTCTTTTTAGTTCAATTTAAATAAAAGCATTTTTTTTTTAAAGTTTTTTTTTTATTATATTTTTATTTTAAACTTTTTAGTCTTTTTTACTTTCTCGTATAGAGAAAGTAATGTTATTATAGAGTATTAAAAAAAAAAGAAGGCAGGATACGTGAAATAAAATACCATATTAGTTTGGACAATTTTGCTAAAACCCAACTCACTATTTGCGTCATCAAAAATGACCCTTAAATATCAAATTTCACACCTCTAGCTCATTGGGAAGTCTTTTGAAATTAAATTATTACGCGTGAGTAGGGACACGAAAAAAAGTATCGATACTTACTGGTATCGATACTTTTGTTTCGATACTAGTACTTTTTTTACTCGATACTTTTCTTTCGATACTTTACTCATATGAGTACTTGATTGCCGGTATCGAATGAAAAGTACTCATTCAAAAATTTTTCTTTTTTTAAGTTTTTTTCGGCATCTTAGGCCATATAGACAGACTTTAAACGTTATATAAATATTTTAATTGCGATTCTGCCAAAGAATATCGCATATTCTTTTTTCTCTTGATATAAATAGTAAGTTGATATATAACAGATGGTCGATATTTGTGGGATAGACTTTATTCCATCATATTCCTAAGTAATTATTTATTAATAATGGAAAATTTGATACTTTTTAATAAAAACCTTTTAATTTAATAACATTAAATTTCTAATTTAATTTTTTTCTGTATTATTGCAAACTGTATTTACTAAATTTAAAAGTGCGCAAATATTATATAGAAAGGCCAATATATAAACTAATCAAAATACTGGTCGACAAGGTTCTCTTCACAAGAAATTAGTGAATTTAGTACATTTTTTTTATAGTGAATTCAGATATGTAGTTAGAATTTTTCCATCAGGCACAGTTTTAGATATATTGAGGAAAAAAAGTTTTTTAATAGAAAATGTGCTCTAAAACGGTTCTTATTTTGAATTTTCAAGATTTTTTTAAACACCAGTATACCCCATTGATCTTCCGTTGGGCCCTTTGAAAGACATCAGGAGCCTAAGATGCCGAAAAAATTTAAAAAAGAGGAAAAATACTCATACTTTAAAAAATACTCGATACCTACTGGTATCGATACTTTTCATCCGATACTTTCTGGTATCGATACTTTCCTTTCGATACGATACCAAGTACAAGTATCGATACTTTTTTTCGATACCGTATCCCTACGCGTGAGGGTTTCAAATAAAGTACCACATTAGTTTGGTCAATTTTGGTAAAACCCGACTCACTATTTGCGTCATCAAAAATAACCCTTAAATATCAAATTTCACACCTCTAGCTCATCGGGAAGTGACTTAAACAAAGGATATATAAAAAGATAGAAATATTTAATCCAATTTAAGAGTTAAAGAAAAAGAAAAAAAATTAATTATATAAGACATTTTATTATTTTTCATTTGAGAGATTTATTTATTAATAATTAATTGGCCTTGATTATTTTTATAGAACCCAATGGGCAAAATTCTGGATTTGTGTGTGATACTTAAAAAGGAACGTTCCCTCAAGGGCGGATCCAGAGGTGTTTCTCGGGGGGGGTAATCTGGTGTGACTCGTCGCACAGCACATTATTTTTTTTTAATTTCGGTAATTTAAAAGCGCATTCTGTATTTGTTTGCCAGAATATAAATACACATCAAATTTTTAAGTATTAATTTTAAAAATTTTACATTAAAAATAAATTTTTTCGCGAAAAAAAGGTATTTTTTTCGAATCTCGGGGGGTAATTACCCCCTTTACCCCCCCCTTGTATCCGCCCTTGCGTTCCCTACTCCTAATCTGAATCTGGGATTTAAAAATCTGGTGTGACTAGCGCACTGCACACAACTTTCTCTTACCCTTTGGCAAGAGAAAGTTGATCACACCATAATTTTTGTGTCGAGATATATATTTAGTTGCTCTTAGCACTTTAGTTCCAAACTTGACCACGCGATGATTCGATAGATGGCGCTGAGCTACGAATGCTTTCACATCAGTAAAGTGTACTTCAAACGATTTCCACGAAAAATTTCACTGATATACTTTTTAAAGAGCATCTAAAAAATAGTTCATTTATGAATTTTAAACAAAATGGTTGCAGCGAATTTTGAGAAAATCAAAAAAAAACTGAAAACGTACATCAGTAAAGTACTAGTACTCTTTGGTCGATTTTGTTCAAAAACTTCGTGTCACGCCCCATGGGGGTGCCTCACTGAAATATAAAATTTGAACCTCGTAGCTCTTTTAGTTCCTGAGATATTTTGTTCACAGACAGACCATGTCGCGAAAACCACTTTTTTTTTTGGATTCAGTGGACCTCAAAAAACAAAATTTTTTTAAATTTCTTTCGGCCGAATGAAATTCTCTATCTAGAAAAAGGTCTTCTTGCCAGGAAATTTTAATAAATCTTTTCCTATCAATGGTTTCAGAGCTTTTAATGATATTTTCTCAGTAATCAAAAACAAATTTTCCATTAAGCTACGTATTTAGTAGTCTAGAGATTATTTTAAGCATCTCTTTATAGAGAGAACATTTCCATTTCTCTATTAAAATAGTGCTGCGATTATATTTAAGGCTCATTTATCATCGGAAATCTCTCCCTCTTAAATGACAAATCACATGAATGTCAAATTCGCTCTTTTAGCTCTTTGCCTAGGCCCTATTTATATTTGGAATTTTATATATATAAAAAAATCTGGTGTGACTGGTCGCACAGCACACAACTTTCTCTTACCTTCGGTAATCGAAAGTTGTGTTCTGTGCTTGTCACACCAGATTTTTTGTGTCGACGTTTATTTAGTTTCCGACAGTACGGTACATTCGATTTTCAAGATGTAAAATTTATATAGGAAAATATTTATATTTTATCACCATAGCAACCAATTCTCCTATCTTTTCTATGGAGTACAAGAGTAAAGTGGTCTTCAGAAGATTTCAATGGTAAAATGAGAATATACATTTTAAAGAGAATCTAAAAAATAATTGATTTTTGAATTTAAAAAAAAATCGTTGGAGCGGATTTTAAGGAAATCGAAAAAAACTGAAAAGTGCATCAGTAAAGTACTAGTACTCTTTGGTCGATTTGTTCAAAAGCTTCGTGTCACGTCCCAGGGGGGTGCCTAACTTAAATATAAAATTTCAACACCCTAGCTCTTTTCGTTCTTGAGATATTTTGTTTACAGACAGACCATGTCGCGAAAACCACTTTTTTGGATTCAGGGGACCTCAAAACGTGAATATCCATCAAAATCTCGACATCGAATTATTGATATGTATCCAATACTTTCTCTCTCTATATATATTACATATATACATAGGTAAGAGAAAGTAAAATATAAATAAATTTTGTAAGGATATTTCCCTTTGTTGATGATTCCCGGGAGTTTTAGCCTAGATCTGTGTTGGTGTAAGACAGAAAGCATGGTGTGGAGGTCCCGGGCTTGAATCAAATAAAAATATATATATATATAATAGCGGTGTGTCCGTGTGACCGTCTGTCACGCTCTGTTTGACCTACTTCCCGTTGGAATTTTGTATTCTTATATGGAGAGTCCCGGAAAAATCCTCGGGTCCCGAAATTTCTATAACTTTTTGAGTTATTAATTCCCAAAGTTACAATTTCTCCAATAGGAAATGTGTAGAGAAATATTTAAGTATTCTTTGCAGTTGTATATTCTATGAATGTAAACAAATCCTCAAGCAGGCACTGGATTGGAATATTGGATCTCACCACAATAGCCCACAGGCTACTCTACGAGGAGAGGGAGTTCCTGTGACATCCTGTAGAAGGGTTACGTCCCTAAAGAAGGCTCCCATTCCTCAAAAGGAGTACGCCACAGGCCGGCGCTGAGGGAGCCCTCCCGAACCAGGACACCCCCTCCCCCATAGCGTAGAAGAGGCTGGATAAAAGGAACCAGAGACGAAAGCAAGAGGATGAGGAGTTAGAGATAGGGAATAATGCAACTTCACGGGGTGCCAAAGGCCGACTGGGCTCTTTGAGGTGTGTGTCCGGAAACACCTCGGAGAAATAAAAAGCGATTCCGATAGGAATTTAAAATAATAATAATTTTTTATTTGATTATAATTGGAATATATAAAACAAAATATTAATAATATAATTTATAATTTATAAGCCAGTTATGTAGACCATATAGGCCTATATATTTATCTCAATTTCCTGAAAAATTGCGGCACTCGATTAACGACGAAGGTCCACCACAGGCGGGTGGCGCAGCTAGTATTTTCCTAATTAAGAATTTCTCTCTTAAATCTTGATAATAAAAACAAAAAAATGAGTTGTTGATTTTTTTTTTAATTCATTTACCCTGAATACTAGCTGTATGATATACCAAAGGTGGATAATTTGAAATGAATAAATAAAAAAAAAAAAAAAAAAAAAAAAAAACAAGAATCAATGAAAATTAAACGTAACATTTAGAATCGCTAATTATTGTAATTATCTTTTCTCTCTCGGCAAAAAAAAAAAAAAATTAAAATGTGAAAAACAAACAGCAGCAGCAGCTCTCTCGTAAATATCATCATAAAAAAATAAATAAATCATTAGAGAGCGAAAAAAAAAAAAATTAAAATTTAAAATTGAGTATATGATTTGATGTTTTGTTGTTGTTGTTGTTGTTGCTGTTGTACCTTGAGGGTAAAAGAAGAAGCAAATGAGAGGGCGGTGGGGGTGGGGGTGGGGGTGGGGGTGTAGCTTAATGCTTAGTCAAATATAAAGACCCTCTGACAAAACAACTCAATTTAATTAAATTGTTTATATAATACGTCCATCTGTAGAATATACAGATAAAAAAATCTCTCTTTCATACACCCACACCCTCTGCTACTTTACTTTCTTTTACCTTTACTCAGAGTGGTTTCGTTATTGTCTAATTTGTGTTAATTTTTTTATTTCTAGACAACCTAAATGAGTTTTTCCCAAAATGTGGAGTTTAATTTCAGTTGTTAATTTGATTTTCGGTTTAACTGTAAACAACGTTTCTGTGGCCTTCATTCAGTTAAGATTACAAAGGTTATTAAATAGTAATCTTTACAAATAAATCACAGTTAAACCGTAAATCAAATTCTTTTCTTAAAATTGAAAAAAAAAATCCCATAAAAATCCGTTATCTAGTTTCAGAGTTTTTTTTTTATTTTATTAATTTATTCCTTTAACTAGAGCCCATAGGTCATAGTTTAATAGGTTATAAAATAAAAATTTAAAATTAAATCTCACAATTATTATTTTATAAATAATGATATAATTAATAAATTTTGATTCATATTTTCCGAAAAATGTTGTCGAAAATTTATTAAAAGTTCTTTGATTATTAAAAATTAATTAATAAAAAAAAAAAAACATTTTTTTTTTGCATTTAATTTGCAAATATTTTAATCAAAATGCACCTATTAATGTATTATTATTCTTAGTAAATATTGATATATATCTGTATTTATATACGATCCACATCTCTTTTTTTTAGTGTATCAATATAATTAAATCATTAGCACCAATCAACCCTTCCTAAGACTAGAGGTGAGGAAGTCACCCCTCTTCTTCAGACCATGGATCACCTGGGAGACATTATTTCAGGAGGCCTTAATCAGATCATCTCCAGAATCAACCAAATGATTGTAAAATTTAATTCTTTTTTTTTTTAATTATTATTATGGCTGTCGGGAAACCATTTTTATTTTCAACGAGATCACTCGCAAAAACATAGACAGGAGATAGTAGATCCTTGAAATTGGAATGGTTAACTGCTAAAAAAAATGCAAAACTCACAACTTAAATACAATAATCAAAAGTGACAAAAAAATTTAGATCACTGGAATTTTCTGTGCCCCCCCCCCCTTCGGGACTCCTCTAGCTACGCCCATGCTCTCCAAAGGGAAGGATGAGAACTTGGTTTTTATAATCGGAATTATTATTAAAGATTTAATTATTAATTAGACATTAAAAAAATGGAATCTTTTTTGATTGAATAAAAACAAGGAGATGTAGATCGTATATAAATATATATATATATATATATATATAATATAACCTCTTATATAAAATTAAATTCTGTGCATGACAGACAGACATCCTTTAAATACTTATTATATTTATATCTAGTAAATATTTTATCAACAAAATCTTTTGATTTTGTCCAAATGCTAGAGCAATATTAATCAATCTTTTTTTTATTCTATAATATAAATAGATAGAGAAAAAAAAAATCAGCATTGAAATGATTAATCTATTTGCATACAAATTGTCTCTCTTTTGTGATTATCTATAAACAAAAAAAAAAGAGCAATCTAAAATATAACGATTAATATTATAAAAATGACGTCACAGCTCGAAACGTCACAACGTTTTGATTTTAAAGTGAGTGAGTTATTTGAGGACTTTTTTATGCTTTCTTTTTGATGTTAACATATTAGAATTTCGATATGAAAAAAAAAAAACTGGTGTTAGGTTTATGAGTTCTCATAACTCGTTTGAATTTTATAGACACAACAACAACAACAACAACAACAAAAAGCCATTTCAAATAAAAGTTGTAAGGAAATAATTTTTTTTTTTTATTATAAAAGGTAAAATAAAAAATGAAATGGATATTAGGCTGGGGTAAATAATAAAAACGTCATTCATTTAATTTAAATGTTTAAATATAAACTATCAAAAATATTATAGTCTACTATATGTAACAAAAGAATTGGTACGGCCACGAATGGATGCGTTTCTTTATCAGGGTGGATAAAAATATTTATTTAATGAAAAGAAATCCTCGAAGGAGCCACCCTGGATTGGAATATTGGATCTCACCACAATAGTTCCCTGGCGGCTCTACGAGGAGAGGGAGTTGCTGTGACATCCTGTCCTGTGGAAGAGACGTAAAGAAGATTCCCTCACAAAATTCCACAAAATATTGAAAATAATAAGTTAATCCCTTCTTTTCCCTTCTCCAAGAGAGAAAATTGGCCGTCGTCGGCAAAGAGGTAACATCATTCGTTTGGAGGGCTGGCACAGCCCTTAATATCTACGTAATTCTTTTTGCGGGCTGTAAAGCCGCCTGCAGCTCATCATACCAATCTGTTGTCGGCGGTTGGGCCACCAACATCTTCTACCACTCGGTTGTCGGCAATTGGACTGCCAGCGTCTTGGCATTAGATTGCTACACTGGCCATGAGCGAGTCAGTGTATTAAAATTCACCCTTCTTTGGAAGAGAGAAAGCAAGACACACACCGCCTCTCTTCTCTCATCTTCTTCGCTTTCGATCGAGTCCAGAAGAAGACCGAAACGTCCAACAGCCTTCAATTGTGTCCTGACGAAGGCGACCACTTAGGACGAAACGCCACTTATTTTTACGAAGATACCGAAGAAGCCACATATTTTCTTTTCCTTTGAATGTTTTTTTTTTTTTTTTTATATTAAAAAATATAGGTTAATAATAAATTTTTCAATTCA